>CM076577.1:811026914-811285586 GCA_034641835.2 Pinus albicaulis
TCCGTCGTTGGCTCTTCATTGATGCTTCGCTCGCCTTCCCTTTCATCAAAATAGAGATGCCTGAGGTCCTCCAGACTATCGTCATCCGGATCGCCGTCAATCCGGTGGCAAACCAACTCGCGCCTGACCTCAGGTCGTGACATCACCGGGCCCTCGTCAGGCTCGGGATGGCGGAAAAACAAGACCTCCTTGATTACCTATAGGGCCTGAGACTCCTGCGCCGTCTCCCCTTCGAACAAGAAGCACCGAACGAATTTGTCCGTAACTGCTTTCCAAGAGCGGGTTCCCCGTTTCCGCTCTTCCTCCAGGTACCAGGCCTAGGGAATTGTACCCAGGGAGTGGATAAACCTATGGACGCACAGCCCCTCAGGGTACCGGGTGCTACGCCACTATTCCTCGCAGGCCCGCAAATGGTGTCGCGGGTCGGAAGTTCCATGATACTTAAGCGTAGTGCAAGGTCGTTCGTCCTCTTTAAAGCGTGCCCGCAGAGCATCTGCCACACACTCCCATCGCAACAGAGTGTTGCGGTGATTTTTCCACCATCGGGCCGACGTGGATTGCAAGGCCACATCCAAAAGAGGCATCCAGCTTTCAGCTGGGACCAGGTCTTCCACCTTGGTAATCAAAAGTGTTGACTGCCCGCATGTTCGACAAGGTGGGATATCCGCGGATCTCAGTCCCTACCCATCAGACTTGGGCAATGGAGGCACATCTCCACGTGGTGGTCTCATACCCCCCTTACTGCCAGTCTTCCCAAGCGAGTTCGGATCTGAGCTCCGAGCTCTGCACACTCCGCCAACTGACAGAGCCAGTCGCGGTCGGGTTAATATAATCGTCCCGCTTTCCTGCGGTCATCTGATAAAGGTGGTCCATCATCTGAGCATCCTCCCAATTGTCCACTGTTTCCGTATATCGCGGGCCCTAATACGGGTCGAGGGGCTGGGTGACCCGTACCTCCCCATCCTCAAAGATCATCAGCTCCTTTTTAAGGTCGATGATGGCGTAATTCTCAAAAGCCCAATCAATGCCGAGTAAGGCGGGATAGGGATCCCTGTCGCCCATGATATCAATAACCTCAAAATCGGTGTATGTCTTGACCCCCACAACGTCGACCTCGACACCCTCGAGCCGGCCGATTGGCAAAATACAGTACTGGTTCGCCATCCTGAGTTGGATTGGTGAGTAGGCTAGCCATGGCCTTCCAAGAGCCTCCCATGTCTTCCGTGGTAGAATGTTGACGTCGGACCCCAAGTCTAACATGGTGTCGCTAATTTGGAATCCCGCGACCTGCGTGTTAAGCCGAAATTATTTGCATGTTTGTTGCTTGTTCCGCTTCACGCGCTGCACGTATTGAGGGCCAGCGTCCGTCGGGTCCCTAAGTCCTGTGCGCCCCTGTAGTGCTCCTTCCAACGCATGCTTGAGCTGCTGCCGCAGCGCAACGTTGTCAACAATCCTGAGGAATAGCCGAAGCCAATCCTCAACCACAGTACCTGTGACGTTCTGCGCCCCAGATTTCGGCAGCATGGGCTCCTCCAAACCTCCCTCGTTCTGCAACTGGGCGAATGCCTCAACTGCCTCCTGGAAATACTTCTTCTGGACTTCGGGCCTGATCAGCTTCTTCGGGGATGCCGGCCGAACCACTCGTGCTGGCTCCTTCCCATGGGCATCCTCTCCAGTCTTCTTCCTGCCCCTTGTCACAATCGCGACGTTCTACAAGTCTGGGGTTGTAGTCCCTTGCGGCTCTGATTTTATCAGATTCGCTCCCCTCTGCCTCGCCCGTTCTTCCCACTTCTTGATGAGATCCGAGCAGTCCTCTGTGGCGTGGGCGTTTACCCAGCACTGGGAACACCAGGGTCATCTCGGGAGGGGACATTCTCGAGCCACGTGACCCTCCTGGTCACAGTTGTAACATTTTATCGGACCGTGTCCGCCTGTGCGGCCTCCCCGCATGCCGCTGCCTCTTCCCCTTGGAGCCTTGTTCACCCTGTAGGAGGGACGATCCAATCGATCCGCAAGTGCATCGAGCGCCCTGCACTGCTCGGTGTTGTGAGTCGTGGAAACACAAAATTCGCAGTACACATTATTCGGGACCGTGGAGTACTTCTGTAATATCGGGCACATCTGAGGAGGATGCCCCAGCGTCCGGCAAATCTCGCAGTATTCTGTGGTGGAGGAACTCGGTTGAGGTGGGAACCCTGCGTAAGTCTGTTGCGGCTGGTAGACTCCCTGCGGGTTCATCGCCGCGCTGCCACCAGGCGGTGGGCCCCCCTGGATTGCTGCGACCGATGGACCTGCTCCTGCGCCGCGCAACCGAGGACACTCGGTTGCGACGTGACCCTCGACCAAGCAATGAGTACACCAAACATTCAGTTGCGCTGGTCTCACTGGCTGAAGCTCCTTGAGCTTTTCAGTCAAGCTGGCAATCTGGTGTTGCAACCCTATCAAAGAAGGATCTTGCGGGGCCGCCCCCCCCTCGATATTCCTGTGGGTAGCCCGCCATGGCTTCAATCTTCATGGCCTGCTCCAAAGCGTCCTGCAGATTATCAATCTTCTGCTGAGTGAGAGGGGTTCGTGTCAAGGGAAGCAGAGCCTTGATGAACCAGTCCCTCTGGTGGTTTGGATCGATCGGGTAGCTGAGTTTCCCGATCGCGTCCTTGAATCGCCGCATCAACTCCCACGCGGTCTCACCTTCCTTCTGCTTAATTTCCCACAGCTCTGACAGGCCCTGCTGGTCTGTCTGGGGAAGCTTGAATTCACGGACAAAATCCCGCTTCACGTTCGCAATTACGGGATTAGGATGAGCCTCGGACCACTTAATAAACCATCGCAGAGCCCTCTCTCTGAGCGTGGTTTGGAATTCTATTAACTTCCCTGCATCTAGCGTCTGGCGAGCCCTCTAGATGGCTTCGCACAGGTACTAGTGTTGCTCTACATCATCATTGCCCCAGCCAGAGAACTCTGGATACCGGGTGAAAGATCTAGCCATGTGTACTTGCGGAGAATTGACTAGGATAAAGCCTCCAGGTCCTGGTTGCATAACGGTCCCACTAGGAAAAATACCACTACTAGTAGCATCTTCTTTATTCTCGGGCAGTAGGCAAACGCGTGGAGGACTATTGTATGAAACAATGTATGGCCGAATAAAAATATTAGCAAGGTTGATACGATGCCGGAGGAAGGTCGAGATCACGGCCATGCGAACGTGGAAGTAGGGGGGCTGCTGGAGGGTGGGGCCGTCGATCTTGAAACATACTTCATCACACAAGTGCCATTAGGTCGTTGAACTCTCTCTTGGTGCCTACTTATTATCTTGGCAAGTCATTGTCTCTCTCAATTCCTGCGTCATTGGCTCCCATGCCTTGCACTTCCTTGTGCTCAGTCTTTTCCAGATAGCCTCCACAATTCCACATCTTCCTCTGAGGCACCTCCTTCTGATTTTTCCTCTCGATCTCCCTTCTCTTCAAATCTCGCATTACCCTTCTTCGCCACCTATCGGCGATCTGTGCCCGCCGATGCGCATGTCGCTCCCGCAACTTACATGCGGCCTCAACATCCATTCCCCGCTCCCCACTTTCACATTATACACAACATCGGTCCCCTCAACCCTTCCCCCAGCACGGGTGGTTTACACTTCCATACTCGTTTTGTGGAATTCAATCAACCCTTCGTCCACCATCAGAGCTTTGATCCACAGCGGAATCTCCTTCAGCAGCTTCCCTCTTAGCCCTGAGTGGAAAAAAGCCTCATATTTTGAAAAGGATTGGTAGCACTCAGCAGAAAACTCCACAGTGTATCCTTCCAACGTGGTCCTTACCCAAAAATCCACCGCGCGGGTCAGTTCAGCGTCCACCCGGTGCAGTGCCACCAGATCTTCGTGCGCCCACCTGCGGTTTATCTTCCGCAGTTTTCTTAAAATCACGCTGAACTCCTCCTAATCAATTATAAGGTCTCAGAGGGAACCTTCCTAAAATTTCAGATGACGACTGGCCGAAATGTGAGAAAAGAAACAAGCTCCTGATCGCCACTTTCTCCCTTTTTTCTTGGTCATCTCCGCTTGCTACAATGAACTGTCAAGATGATCACCCAATCATCCCACCATTGTCATATCTCTCTGAAAAAATCCTCATACCATGATCGGTCCTCTTTAACATGCGGTGTCTCCAAGAATTCGAACCATTTGTTTATAGAAGTCGTCTCGCGACGCGACCTGTGTTCAAGAGCGTGCCAAATAAAGGTCCGATGTAGTCTAGGAACACTCCGGCATTTTCACCCTGCTCTGGAGAGCAGTGAGTCTCACCCGAGGCATGCCGCAACCACATGCATAAGGGGATGAGATCAATGGCAAGGAAAAAATTCGCAACTCATGAAGGACAGTGAATCGATTACATATACGGAGTTATATACGCGAGATCACTTAATAATCATTCAAACATTTGCAAATAAAATTTTAAACCAGCATAAGCACATTACAGGCACATAAACATCTTATTGAGACAACAACCTTCCATTGTATTAATCTCTTGGCCAAACACATGATTACATGGCATTCTCAATGATAGCTACAAATCTGATATAGATGGGTTTCGAAACAGAAAGGTAGAATAGAGAAGATGAGGAACCCTAGGAAGGTCATGCATGATTCTTCCACAGTTGCTCTGTGTGTCTTCCCCTGTTATGAGCCTCGCAACCTCTTCAGCCCCCCCTTCTTCCAGCCGGGTGACTATTATTTATTCACCCGCTCTCGCGACTACCAGTTCCTCTGTGTCTTTTCCTCAGCTGCTCCCAGCTTCTCTCTTGTTATCTGCGTGTTCCGCTTTCTGTCTTCTGCTGTGTGTTTTCTTCATCTGTACTTGTGCGTGTTCTATCTTTAGCTATCTCATGCTTCCGCACCACCTTGATAGCTCCGCGACTCCTGGTAGTTGCGACGCGGTCGCGATTGCCATGTGTCTTCATGCTGCAAGTCAAAAGGTCAAAATTTCAAAATGTTCTAACCAAGATTTCAAAAACAATAAAAAACAAGGGCCCCAACAAGTAGTCTGCACGTGTGAGAGAGAAGACTCAAAATAGACCCAACAAATTTGATTTTTCCTTCTTCTATGATTCTTCTTTCTTCGCTAGAGTATGCGGCTCTTTATTATCCCTTGTTTGAAATTTTGTAATGTTTTTTTTATGTTCTAAGAATGAGGCTGAGTCCTCCTATATATAGACATCCTCATCCATGATTTGAGGCCGACTTGAAGTTGTTCCTAACTCTATTTTCTCTTTGATAAGGCCGAGTTGATCTTTGATTTTGTGACTTGATCTTGGAGTGTTATTTGACTGTTGAAGTTTGCAACAAGAAACAATGAAATTGGCATCCATAAGCAACATGAAAATGCCTACACTGGTGTGGGACCACAGGTCGTGTAGTGACGGGTCCTAGCGATACATGAGTGTGAAATTAAATTTATTTAATAAATTGGATATGTGTCAAATTTAATTATCCCTTTATTAAATTGGACAATAAATTGTAATCTTATGTAATAAACACTTGTAATAGTTAACTGAGTGTGATAGAATCATTTATATCATGGTATTCGAGTTGAGGGTAGTTGGTGAGGCATGCCGAGTGATTCTATGTGTTATAGAGTTCAAGTTGTAGTTAAGTGCATGAGTTTAATGCATGAGTAATCAGTTAACTCACTTAGGTGAGTTAAATTTGGTTGAAATAGTTGTAAGTGTTTGTTGCACTAGTGAGAGATCAAGGGACTTAAATCATATTTAATTCACAATCAATGATATGCCATGCAATTGAGGATTTACTATTAATAGCTGCATGCATGTTAGTTCCAGTGGAGACCCAGTTGAGACAAAGGTTAAAGGGAAGTTGACTATTTGTTGTGTTATTAGAAAGCTGCCTAGATGCAGTTAAAAAACCATAGGATGCCCATGATACTAGCGCAGTTGAGGAAGGATGAAATTCCTAAAGAATAGGGATTTCATTCCTCATGAATTGCGTGAGCAAGGTAGGTTGAAGATAGGTTGAGAATTGGCTAAGTGTTTGCCCGATTTTGTTTATATCAGTGTGAGATGATTAGAAGAGTGAAGGAGAATCTCATGAGAAGAGTGCATTGTAATTGTTTCATGATTCCTTGTGGAATATACAATATATGATAGAGGGGTTTTGAGCAGTAAGATTTCCCTGGGAAATTATCTGTGTTGTGTTTTGATTTGATTCTTTCTTTACTTAATGTGATTGGTGATTGCGTTTAATTTCTGCAATTGATTTGTAGAAGGATTCAATATATAGCTTTAGTACATTGTTAGATCGGATTTAATCGATTGATATACATATGTTTGTATAATTTATACATTTAATAGACATTGAATCAAATAAAATTTTCTTTAAATATGAAACATGCCAAATTGGGTCTTTTCATACATGACAATGACTCTAATGACTTGATGACTCAATGAAAAATCCTAAGAGTTCTGAATAGGAGTATGACCTAAAAATAAATCTTCTTAAGCATGAAAGCCATGCCTCAACAATAATAAAGTTATTTTTCTCATTACATCAAATAAAATCATGATTACATATGTCATTATGAAGATCAAACTTAGTTACATAATTCAACAAAACTAGTGTCAAGCAGTTGCAGTCAACCCTGGGACATACAAGATATTATCAAAGGTTCATCCATAATTATTTCTTAATCAATGCTCCATTGGAGAAGCTCTTAAAGAAATCTAAAAGGTTTGTGTGGTCTGTTGAATGTGATTTTGCATTTGACACCTTCAAGGAGAAACTTGCAAGTGTACCCATATTAGTTTATCCCTATTGGAATAAGGAATTCAATATCCACATAGATGCATTAGAGATTGCTTTGGGGTCTATTTTGATGCAACCTGAAGAAGGTAACTTGGATCATCCCATTTAATTCCCTAGTATAAAACTTTATACTGTGAAAAAGAATTACACCACTACGAAAATGGAATCTCTTGCCATAGAGTATTCAAACACTATTTGTTGAGAGGTCCATTTAAGTTCTTTACTGATCATTCGACTCTAAAGTACTTAGTTAATAAACATGTATTATAAGGGAGAATATGTAAATGTATTTTTCTATTTAAGGAATTTACATTTAAAGTCATTGTCAAGCCAATTCGTATGAATGTGGGTCCATATCATTTATCTCGACTGGAATACAGAGAATTGGAAAGTTTAGTAGATGATAAATTCCCCTATGCACATTTATTTAGAGTTGAAGCAGTCCAAAATTATTTGGAGGATATTGCATTGTTTCTCACAACAAGTAAATTCCCCGATGATTATACACCCACTCAAAAGTGATATATGGTTTTTCGTGTTGCCGACTATCAATTGATTGTAGGACAATCATATAAAATGGGGCTCAATCACATTTTTTAAATATGTGTATTGGGCCATGAAATGGATGCTATTTTGTGGGAATTCCATGTGGGAATTGAAAGAGGCCATGTTGGAGGAAAATAAACTACTCAGAAAGTCTTACAAACTGACCTATAGTGGAAAAAATTATTTAAGGATGCAAAGGAATATGCAAAGTAGTGTGATATTTTCCAAAGAGTTGTTCGACCATGTTGATGGGATGAAATTCCTATGCATCCAATCAGGGCACTTGAAGCGTTTGAAAAATGGGAATTTTATTTTTTCAGACCAATCAATCCACTTGCTCGCCACTCGCATGCCAGGTATATCATTACCACAACATATTATCTGACACGTTGGGCAGAACCTGATCATGTTAAATATTACATCGTTGATACAACTGTAAAATTTATTTTCGAGAATATCATCACCAGGTTTGGTTGTCCTAGAAGCCTTACTAGTGACCAAGGTTCTCATTTCATTAATGAGACTGTTCGTTCACTGCTACAAAATTTTATGAACCAACACCATAAAAGCAGTCCTTATCATCCACAAACAAATGGAACTGCTGAAATTTTAATAAAATCTTGGAGAAGGGTTAGACCAAATTTTGTTGTACAAATAGGGATGACTGTGATGAGAGGATTCCAAAAAATTTATGGTCTTATTTCACTAAATTTAAGTGATTTTATAAATGTACTTCATTCCAATTTCTTTATGGCAGAGAATTAGTGGTCCCAACATAATTTATAATTCCTAATCTCTTCATTTCTCACGCTACCAAAATTGTTGATGATGAATCCATCCCAGAGTGATTACAAGAGTTATGAAAACTAAATACACAATATTTTATTTCCAATTTCCATTAGACTGTTGAAAAATAAAGACAAAAGGCTTGGCATAACATACGCATCAAGAAGAAGTCATTTTGAATTAGAGATCGAGTATTTCTTTACAACAAAAAATACTTGAAGCATCCCGGTAAATTTCAAATGCATTGGCTTGGGCCATTCTATGTTGCGGAGATCAAAGACTCGAGAGATGCCAATATTTCTTAGTTGGATGGTATTTTTTTACCAAGTTGGGCGAATTGCAAATACATGAAGCCCTAGTTTGGGTCATAAACTTTCTTCATGGAATTCTCTATAAAAAGGGAGTATTAGTTAGGGCAGTTGCGCCCATTTTAGTTAGAGTGTGTTTCAATTTCTTCAGTTTTGTTAATAAATCCTTTTAGTTGTGACCCACCGCAAGTCATTGTGGTTGGGGAGGTGTCGTCATGCCCAACCCGTCATTTTGTTAGTCATAAATATCTATATTTTTGGTCGTTAAGTCTCGTATTTTTGTAATAGCTAGTAATTAAATTTGGTAAAATATCCATAGGATCCTTAGTTAAGTTTCTAATCTTGTTAATAAGTCATTTGAGCTTTTTAGGAAAGTTGAGCGATTTTATTCATAATTGTGTGGGATTTTTGGTTCATATTGAATTTATTGGTAGTACATTTATGGGATAATGGTCTAGTCATTTCAAACTTCCTCCAACCATTTCTATATAATCCTAACTCTTTTTCATTTGCATGTCATTCCATCTATGAGTTCATTGAGCCTTTCATCCTGGCTCCCGTGTCATCTACCTCCATGTATCCACCTTGTTGTCAACCTCTCCCTCAAATTTTATACAATCGTCATTATGTTGCCATGGGTCACCCTTCTAAACTTTCCCTTCTACCCCCATATTCTGATCATTTTCCTAATTCATTGCCTAAGACCTCTGAGGAAACCATCTCTAATCACCCTAACCATAATAATGTTCTTAATGAACTTGATAAGATGGAAATTGAATCAGCCTTCGTAAATCCTATAATTATATATCTGTCCACTACACCTACTTAAGTTAAATATCAGTCAGTCACCAAAAAATCCATTCCCACATCTATTGTTCCTTCATCACCACCCGTTTCAATGATCTCTGTCGAGGAGGTCACTACCTTCACTAGTGACCTAAAAATCTGTCGTCAAGTCCTTTCTTTTGTTGCCAAGTAGCAAGATATATTTCCACTCTTTATAGGAACTATTATTGCAAGACTCCATCAGGATATTCATAAAGAACTCATCCATGACTGGGAATCCTCGCCACAGGGTCAGTCGGAAAAAATATGTTTCCAACAGACAACCTCTACTAGCCAGTTTCCCATCTTCAGACACCCTTTCAGATGAAGATCTCCAAAATTGGTCCACTTCACATTTGTTTCAATTCATTCAGGCCTCCGCTACCCATCGCAATGCTAAATATAGATATACAGAGCTTTCGACCACCTGTGAGAAGCAAAAAAAACAACTCACTTTTGTTACATGTGAGCAAGATTAATTGAAAGAGGCGAAATAGAAATTAGAACAACATGTTTATGATTTGAATTCTAATTCTCAAATAATGTGGCCTGCCCTTGTGGATTTCAATCAACCTTAATAAATTTTCGCATGTTCCCCTGTCGAATGTTGCGAGTATGTTGAAACAACATGCCTTAAATTCATGGCAAAAAATAAATATTTGCAGGGCATCATTACAAAGCTTCACCAATAACTACCAATTCCCTCTATCCAGTTTCAGAAGAAAATTTCCAAAGAGATTGTTTCATCTTCCTCTATTAAATACACTTTCCAACAATTCATGAATGATTCTTAGTACATTTTCAGCCAGGTCTCGAATTGGAGTAGTGTGCTAGCCAAGAAAAATCATCTTGTGCACCCACTTCGTGAGGATCCCAATAAATTGTTTGATCAGGAAATGCAAACTCTAGATTTGGAATAATAAAATAAGGTTTTGGCGCAAGCAGATGCATTGGATGCTCAAATCAATTAGATTAAAGAAGCTTCATAGGCTACTAAGCACGTACTCAGAGACCTTCGTTCGATTGAACAAAGGTATTTTGTCACACTCAAAGCCCTCAATTCCTCTGCATATGACCAACTCCAGGAGGTTCTTTAGTCCCAACCTGCTGAACTCAATGTTAAGGCCGTGGAGAAATTTTTGGGAAAAGTCTCCACCATTTTGTAGACATGGAAAAATGTTGTTTGCACATTGAATGGTTTCATAGAAGATATTTTTCAAACCATGATAGATTTGGGTCCTTATTTTGAAGGAGAAACAATAACACAAAATTACATAACAACAAGCAGAGAAGAAAAATCGCAACAAGGACCATATCTTCCAACAAAAAATTGACTCGAGGGCGAGTTAATAGGTTGTGGTCAGGGCCTGTTGGGTCCTTCATTTTTTTGAATATATTTTGGGAAACAAGTTTGCAAAGAAGTCACAAAGAAAAGAATGTGTAGATATTTCGGAAGCAAACCACCAGAAAACATAAAGGAAAACTATGTAACTTATGTTTGGACTCGGGCAACTGCAAAAGAAGGAAATGCAGGCTCAATTTTGAAAAGATCAAGAAGGATAGGGACTAAGGAACCAAATTTTGTGAAAGTGGACCTGATCAAGAGTGGGATCAAGGAATTTGCGCGATTACAATATCAAGCAAGTGAGTATATAAAAGAATCAACAAATGGGAAAATCAGAGAGCTAGATCTAGACTTAGAGCCAATATTTAGATATACTGCTAGTGCTCTACATGCATAGAATTTGTAGCCTGCACAAAGTCATGAGTCTTGTCTCCCTGAATTATATTGTTTGATTTAATGTAATTTGACCTAAAGATATGAGATTGCACAAATATCTGTAGATCTTTGTTGTAATGCTTGTCTGAATAAAAAAGGAGTTGCAGGAATGGTTTATGTTATATGATTTGATAAATGCATGGCTTGCTTTAAAAATTTTAGCTATGGATGTGTGGTTCTTCATATTATAATCTATGAATGGTCGATCCTTAAATAGATATTGTTGCGTTGGATAATAATATGTTTAAATGAATGAATAATGTGATGGTTATTTATTTATTTTCCACCACTCATCTAGATCCCTCTTATCATTCTTTGTTCCAACATGCCTTGGGTGAGATGCTCATTTTCTGTAAAGGGAATGAAAATATCAGCAATAATGTAGACTAAGATGGTACTTTGTTTCAAAAAATTTCGCCAACAAATGGTTCCGTTGCCAGGACCCTAATATTTCAGAAGGGGTCTAGAGCATGGTATCTAGAATCCTTGGTGGAGGTATTCAGGACTAGTCGCGTGAGAAGATTGATCATTTTATTTTGCAATATGCTAAATTGAGAAAAAAGGGTTAGGACTGTGTCAAAGAAGAAGTTTTTTATGTTGACCCTACTTGTGCCCAGTACAAAATACTTTGATGTAATTTCCCTGAAGAATTGCATAATTAGTTGAGGCGACTGCAAGTTAAAGTAGGGGTTGGAAGTCACCATAGGCTCCGTAGAAATTGTTCTGCATCTGATTTGGCTAAACTTCATTTAGTAGAGACAAATATAACAAGGGTTATTGACTTGAATGCAACATTAGAATGCTATATTATTGAGTTTGCAGCCGAAGAACATCAATCCTTTTCCAGAGCGGAAGCAATATTTAAGTATGGGTTGAAAGGAAGATTTTTGAAAGAAATCCCACTTTGGATTAAAGTCTTAATGGTTGAATAAAATATGATACTATTCCAAGAATATTAGATGGTTTCTTAAAATCCTTAGTGTTGGGGGTTAGTTCTAGGGGGAGGAATGTTACGCAGTTGTGAAAAATGAGGAGATATTGCGATGGACCAAGGAGAATTGCATAAGGCGCGATATTTTAGAGTGTTTTAGAGGGCACATATGGATAGCGAGTGGAGAGAAAGAAATATGTAGGGTATTAAGCTTAGAATAATGGAATTGCAAGGATAGGAGAAGCGGTGACAATCTCAACATCATGAAGGAATAGAATGGGTGGTTAGGAGTTGCGATGAAAAGGAAATAGTGAGGGATCTCCTTTTGGAGAAATAAGAGGTGTCGATGGAAGTGTTGTGAGGAGTTCATATGGGACAGATAGACCCAACCCAGTGTTAGAAGGATTTCATACGCCTAAGGCAACAATACAACCGATTATGATGTATAATGAGCATACTCCAACAAATGATGATATGCAGTTTGTGATGAGGTGATTATTCTTTAAAGATGACTCAGCCCCTACTACCAGTGACCCACAACATAGTGGTACAACTCCTACTCTCCCTAACCTTCCCATGGCACCGTATCAAAATATTGATAATTTCTTTTGTAAGTTGAGTAGACTCTAAAATTTCGGTAATTTCATTTTATATATAGTACCAATAGTTCTCATGGAGGAAGTAGTTTTAGTATTGGTTTTCAATCAAGTTCAACCAATTATTCTCAGTTGGGTTCGAAGGGATTTATAATAGGTTAGCACGGGAAAACAACCATGGCAGAGGCTAAGCTTATCAAAAGAGAACACCATTTAAAAAGAAAAATAAAAGAAGCAATTGAAATTGAAAAAAAAAAAAAAAATTAAACCAAGATGATGGATTAAAACCAATTAACACCTGGAAACCATTAATCAAAGCTCATCATCAAAATATTTATTTTCTTCGTCCAAGTAAATAATTAATTTTACTTTTGAATCTTTTCAAATATAATAATAATAATAATAATAATAATAAATAAATAAATAAATAAATATATATATATATATATATATATATATATATATATATATATATATATAACAAAAATAATTAATCATCAACTAATAATTAAATAAAATTAATAAGATCTAGCTCTCTATAATTTATAATTTATAACTTATTTTAAAAAAATAGTGTTAATTCAATAAATAATTATTTTATAAAATATAATTTAATTAAATTTCACAATTATTAATTTAGCTTTAGATTCATTCAAACTAGAAATAATTGAATTAATACTCAATTTTTAAAAATCTATCCACAATTAAAATGCATAAAATTAAATATAATTTAATAACAAAGTCATGATTATTTAATATAGTATAACTAAACTATAGTTAATACATTAAAACAAATTATATATATATATATATACACATTCTATTATTTAAATTTAATTTATATATCTCACAAATTAATTAACTAAAATCATTAACTGTTATGTGATAAATTATTTTTGAACTTAAACTTCCAATTATACTATATAATTATGGCCCATATAATCAAATCTAACAATTTTAGATTTATATTTAAAAAAATTTAATTTAATTAAATAATTAATTATTAATGCTTGATAGAATTAACCGACCTAATTTTTTCTTTCTCATTATTTTTCCTTCTCTTATATTTAAATACGATTTGGGCTCATTAAATACTATTCAACCTTCTCAAGAAAGTTGGCGTTCCCCTGAAGATGGACTCACTTTTGTAGTCCGAAACGTCGGTTTAAAAAACTCATTAACAGGTTATTCCATTCATTTTCAACCAAGAACATGTGCTGATTAAGAGTCCCAAACCCTCATAGGATACATCTCAATTTTTTTTAGAATGGCTCAAGTTATTTTTGCAGATTATGGATGATGAACAATTAACTAGTCAATTGCGCAAGAAACTAAAATCATTTGTGAAGGATGATCCATTTTCTAAAGAGACTATTTATGTTGATATTCTTGAAATGGATTTTGGGAGGGTTGGGAGGAATAATAAGAGAACATGAAGAGAATTCCAAGTTGATGCACAACTTTCCGGATATCAAATCAAGGACTCTATGCTAGATGTTGGCTCAGATGTGAACATCTTACCAAGGAAAATCTGGGAGGTACTAGAGAAACCCATGCTATTTTTTCCCCTAATCTAGTTGTGAATGGTGAATCAGTTTTACATTATACCTATTGGAAGATTGGAATATGTTGAGGTTGACATTGCAGGTGATAAGATATATGCATATTTTGAAGTAATAGACATTATGGGCCACAAAGACCCATACCCAACTTTATTTGGAATTGAACGGGCATTTGAAAATTATGTAGTTATTGATCTAAAGAGGGAAACCACGACCTTCAAAGTAGATGGAATTTAGGTGATACATCCGTTGGATCCATACCAAGGTTTGAGGTTTACTGGACTTGTATATGATGTGGAAGAACCCAATTTTTTAGATCAATTATATCAACTCACTGTTGGGAAGAGGGAGGAATACATTAATCCTACGATGACTGGATTTATTAGCCAGTGAATTATTCAAAGCAAAAAGGTGGGTTAAAACATTGTGATGGATGATTGGTAGTAGGGAGATCATGTGCTACACTCACGACATTGCGCAATTGTCTGATGCCTTCGATGGATCAGTACCGAGGTACGAGATTATCCTGTTTTTAATGGTATTGAATTTTTTGTGAGTTTTATTCAAAAAGTTGACTCCAAAATAGAAGAGGGCCAAAAGATATCTCTGATGAATGTTGCGTTACAAGCCACCCTTGTGAGATGGTGGGGAGCCCATTGCAATCATATTCACAATTGGGATATTTTCAAGTCTACCATGCTATGTAGATTATTTTCTACTGAGAGCCCCTCTAGCAAAATCCCTACTTATGATGGATCTACTAGTCTACAAAAGCATGTATAGACTTTTTGTTCCATCTGGACATAAATTGGTTTACCATTTGTGATTTGGACACACTAGTTCATTCATACATTGGGTACTATTCCACTAGACAAGTATGTGAAAAAGGAATTGAAAAGAAAAATAATGGATTGGGATGATGACTGCTCAGTTCTGTAGTGATTTCTCATTCTCTAACACCGATGAAAAGATAGATGAATCTCTAAAAGCTATTAAAAATGTGTTATTTCTATTTGGAAAAGCTATGGAAGAATGTAGCAGATTGGATATTTTGTGCATCAATATCAATCAGGTTTCCAAGAGGCTGTAACCTGTAGGAAAACCAATAGGGAACTAGATGATGATATAAAGTTGAGGCACTTGTATTTTAAAGAATCTGAGGGAGAAAGGGGGATACAAGAATATCCTGTAACAAATGCACCTCATTTGAAGCCGCTAAATATGAAACAAATAAACATTGGGACCGAAGAAAAGCCTAAAATTGCTTCTATTGGTGACTATTGGGATGAGCAAGCCACCAAAGAGGTATTCAACTTGTTAAAGGAGTCTGAAGATTTATTCCCTGCATCAGTCTCAGAGATTAAGGGGATTAAAGGATATTTAGGAAATATTAAGATAAATTTAAAACCTGATGCAAATCCAATCAAACATTGGCCATACAGACTGAATCTAAGGGTAAAAGAGAATGTGAAGAAGGATATTGATAATATGCTGACTGTATGGCTTATATTCCTAGTTGATGAGGCAGAATGGATTAGCCCCATTGTGATTCAAGATAATAAATATTCATAGGAGATCAGGGAGTGTGTTGATTGCATAATCCTTAACAACGTTTGAATCCATGATCCATTCCCTACTCCTTTCAGTGATGAGGTCTTGGATAATGTTGCGGAAAATGAAGCTTATTCCTTCACTGATGGATTTTTTAGCTACCATCAATTTTATATGGCAGAAGAAGATAAGAAGAAAAATACTTTCACGACTGAATGGGGTTCTTATGCTTATAATGTCATGCCTTTTGGTCAGAAGAATTCTCCTACTATATTTCCAAGGATCTTGATTGTTTCATTTTGTGACTTTATTAATAAGTTTATTGAGGTATATATGGATGGTTGGACAATATATAGTCTACTGAAGAACCATTCCAATTTACTTAGAGTGATGTTTTATCATTGCAGGCAGCCTCAAATTGCCATGAATTTGAAGAAGTGTATTTTTTCTATCCATTTTGGAAGACTACTAGGCCATATTGTGTGTAAGGAAGGGGTATGAATGGATCTTGCCAAGTTTGTGGTAATATTAAATATGCCACCTCCATCTAGTATCAAGTAGTTGTGGTCAACTATGGGACATTCATGATATTACTGAAGGTTCATCCAGAATAATTCCTTAATTATTGCACCATTGGAGAAGCTCTTAAAGAAATCTGAGTGATTTTGGTCTGTTGAATGTGATTCTGCATTTGACACCTTGAAGGAGAAACTTGCAAGTGCACCCATCTTATTTTATACTGATTGGAATAAGGAATTCCATGTCCACATAGATGCATGAGGGATTTCTTTGGGAGCTATTTTGACGCAACCCAAAGAAGGTTACTTGGATCATCCCATTTTCTTCGCTAGTAGAAAAATTTCTACTGCGGAAAATAATTACACCACTATGGAAAGGGAAGCTATTTCCATGGTGTATTCATTACATAAGTTCAACCAATATCTATTGGGAGGTCCATAAGTTCTTTATTGATCATTCAAACCTAAAGTACTTAGTCAATAAACTTGTATTAGAAGGGAGAATATGTAGACATATTTTTCTATTTTAGAAATTTACATTTGAAGTCATTGTCAAGCCAGTTCATTTGAATGCCGGTCTAGACAACTTATCTCGAATGGAATTAGGAGAATCTGTTGGTTTAGTAGATGATCAAATTCTTGATGCACATTTTTTTAGATTTGAAGAAGTCCCAAATTATTTGGAGGATATTGCACTATTTCTCACAATAGGTAAATGCCCCGATGATTATACCCCCACTCAAAAGTGGCATATGGTTGTTCATGCTTCCGACTATCAATTGATTACAAGACAATTATATAAAATGGGGCTCTATCACATTTTGCAAAGATGTGTATTGGACCATCAATGGGATGGTATTTTATGGGAATGCCATGTGGGAGTTAGAGGGGGCCATGATGGAGGAAAATCCAATGGTCAGAAAGTCATAGAAGTTGGCCTCTGGTGGCCAACTTTAGTTAAGGATGTAAGGAATATGCAAAAAATTGCGATATTTTCCAACGAGTTGGTCAACCATCTTGAAGGGATTATTTTCCTCTGCATCTAGTTATATCACTTGAAGCATTTGAAAAATGGGAAGTTTATTTTGTCAGTCCAATCAATCCACTTGCTAGCCACTTGCATGCCAGTTATATAATTACCACAATAGATTATTTGACATGTTGAGCGAAAGATGCTCCTATTAAATATTGCACCCTTGATACAACTACACGATTTATTTTTGAGAATATGCTAGGATTGGTTGTCCCAAAAGCCTTACTAGTGACCAAGGTTCTCATTTCATCAATGAGACGGTTCATTCACTGCTACAAAATTTTATGATCCAACACCATAAAAGAAATCCTTATCATCTGCAAGTGATGTAACTATTGGAGATTTTAATACAATTTTGGATAAGGGTCTTACCAAAATTTTTTCTGCAAATAGGGATGACTAGGATGAGAGGATTCCAATGACTTTATGGGCTTATCACACTACAGTTAAGCTAATGAATAAGTGTATATCATTCCAATTGGTTTATGGAAGAGAAGAAGTGGTCCCAATAGAATTTATAGTTCCTAATCTCTTCATTTCACATGTTACCAAGATGTGTGATGATGAACCCATCCCAGAGATATTATAAGAATTATGGAAACAAGATGAACAAAGATTTTTTTCCAATTTCCATCAGATTATTGAAAAATAAAGGAATAAGGCTTGGCATGATAGGCACATCAAGAAGTAATTTTTGATAGGAGATTAAGTATTTCTTTACGACACAAAATACCTGAAGCATCCCAGTAATTTTCAAATGCACTAGATTTGACCATTCTATGTTGCAGAGATCAAAGACTTGAGACATGTCAAGCTTGCTTAGTTGGATAGTATCCTTTTACCATGGTGGGGTAATGGTGTATGCCTGAAGCCCTACTTTGGCTCATAAAATCACTTTGTGTAATTCTCTTTGAAAATGGAGTATTAGTTAGGGTTTTATGTTAGGGTAATTTCATCAGTGTTAATCAAAGTCTGTTTTTGTTTCCTCAATTGCGTCAACAAATAATTCTAGTTACGACCCACCACAAGTCATTGTGGTTGGGGAGGTTTCATCGTGTCTTGTTAAATTTTATGATTGTTCTATGTTGTATCAATTACTTTAGCCCAAATTACTTCTTCATAAACAATGCATCCAATTATTAGCAATGTAATTAATCATAAACTGTAACTGAAGATAGAACAATACATACAGTGATAAAGAAGAAAACAACACAACCATAAGAGATAAACAATTGGTCAAAGACCAAGGAAAATCCCCATAAGGGGAACCCTTTCAAATCTTCTTCTTCAATAAATTGTCATGAAAAATTTTCAGCAAAGATTACAATGAGGCCAATACATATGCAACAAAAAATATACAAATCATATTTATAGATTTTCAGATCTACAACATCAAGAAACACCAATCCAATGGATCACTGAAGTCAACTGATATCAATTGACAAATCCTAGATCTAAATCCAAGATGTTATCAAAGACTGATTGCAAACATATGTGACAGAGAGAATTATTTCTGGAAGCACTGCGCAAGCAACTAAAGATGACCTAAGTTAGATATGCTTAGAAAAAATCTTAGCCATGACCTCAAGATGTGCCCGCGGTTATAGCTTCCCTGACCGCTACCTAAACACACTGTGCCCGCGTCTCTGGTCCTGATCAACATGTCTAACCTAGGAACCCTATCTGTGACCTTGTCACGCTCTACCCATGACTATAGCAGCTTGGCCTATACCTTACCAAATTGTGCCTACATCTCTGACCCGATTTCAATAGTTCTGTGCCTGCGGCTATGGCCCAGAAGCCCTAGCTCAGAGTGAGCCTCTTGCCTATGATTTTGTACGTTGTGAGAGCTTCTTAGGTAGAACCTATGCGAACCAAAACAAAAAGGATGATCCAAGACAAAGAGTGAAAGAAGAAAATATCATGAGTGAATGTGTGAGAATGAGCTTGAGGTTGCTTCTATTTATAGCTTTTGTGAGGGACCGCTTGGGGATTTGACTAAATCCACATGTGCTGAGGCCGACCCTTTCCATTTAATTAATAAATAAAATAATTCATAATTTAATTTTTGCTTAATTTATTAGGGATATCTATAGGTTGGTTTTGGTCCTCTCGAAAAGAGGAATCTAATGCAATTATAATGTTGAGAATATGAGCTGACTAAAGTGGAATTTGACTTTAGTTGTAAAAAATTAACACTCCCTCTCAATTATATGGTAATATCTACTTGAATATCTTTAAATTATGGTGTCATAACTACTCAACTTCATCTGCTGAAACTTTCTCGAATATAGAAGAAGAAGAATCAGAGAGAAATAACTTTCACCCATACTGAGCAATAAGATAATTCATCATACAGGGGAGCACATCTCCAACCCTAGAGTCTCATTCTCAACCCAAAATAAAAAAAGGGGAGAAAATATCAACCTAATCTTGTTGCCTACCTATCTTCCCATCAATGAATCTCAAAAATCATGTGGTAGAACACCTGCATCATAATCCACTTGGATTTTACACCCCAAGTACAGTCTCAACTCGTTGGACAAACAAGGAGCGATATTCCCAACAAGAATTTCTTGAGGGTATGATGCCAACTGGGGTATACTCTACATGTACCATATAAGGGAGCAACATATCTGACCCTATGAAGATATGGGAGAAACATCTCAACCTTGGGTAACTAATAGGGAAGTACCCTATTGTCCATAGATCGCTCAACCCCAGGAGCCCTCTATCTCAATTCCTCACCCCAAGAGCTCAAGAAAAGTACAGAGAGTTTGATGAGTGTCCTCAATCAATGTTTCCCCTTATCTAGAGTGGTTACATCCATTAGTCCAAGTTTTTATCTGAAGACCAATAACATTCCTTTCGGTAGTGCCTTGGTGAGAATATATGTTATTTCCTCATTAGTCGATGTGTGGCGGAGTCTAACAACTCCTCTATGCACCATGTCACGAATAAAGTGATATCAAATCTCTATGTGCTTCGACTTGCCATGAAACAAAATATTTTCTGCTAAATGGATCCCACTCTTGTTGTCGCAGTATATCACTGTGGTATCTAGTACTTTACCAAATATCTCACCAAAGAGCTTCCTTAGCCACATAGCTTCACAAATAGCTATGCAAGTAGCAATGTATTCTGCTTCCATGTTGATCAATACTACCGACTTCTGCTTCCTACTCATCCAGGATATCATGGGATAACCAAGACATAAACAACAACCAGATGTACTCTTTATGTCAGTAAAATTTCCTTCCCAATCAACATCCCTACATCTATGAATTTGAATAACTCCAGTAGAATATCTTAGACCAAGTGTGATTGATCCATGTAAGTATCTCAATACATGTTTGGCCGGAATACAACGTGCATGAAGGGGCTAATTTATGAATTGAATGAATGCGTTAAATGCAAAACATATATCTGGATGGGTGTTCACAAGGAACATCAGAGATCCAATTAATTTTCTGTACTCAGATGGATTTTGCAGGTTAGTTCCAACTGCTTTTCCACATAGATTCTTGAAATTAATCTCTATCAGAGTAGTCATGGATTTGCACTTAGTCATATCAAACCTTTCTAGCAGCTTCAAAACATACTTTCCTCACGAGATAAATATATCGCCAGGCCTTTGCCACATCTCAAGGCCCAAAAGGTAGTGCACAAGACCAAGGTCTTTCATCTCGAATTCAGAGGCTAGATTCCTCTTACAATCGATCATGAGTGGTTCATTTCCTGTTAAGAAAATATTGTCAACATATAAAACTAGAATCAATGATATACCTTGGAAAACCTGAAAATAGAGGTTGGGATTAGCATTGCTTCTTGTGAAACCAAATTTCATTAGATATATGTCAATGCATGCATACCAAGATCGGGAGATTTATTCAAACCATACAATGCTTTATTCAACCTGCAAACATGCATTCTACGATCTTCCATTTCAAATCCCTGTGGTTGTTCAACATATACTTATTCCTGTAACATGACATGAAGTAAAGCGATCTTTACATCCATCTGATGAAGGGTACATTCTTGAGTAGTAGCAAGGTAAACTATTAAACAGACAGTTGTGTATCAAGCCACAAGAGAAAATATGTCATCGTAATATTATCCCTCTTTCTGAGAGAAACCTCGAGCTACAAAATTCACTTTGTATTTCTCAATGGTGCCATCGATTCCATGTTTGATCTTGAATAGCTACTTCTAAGTCACAACAGAATTCCCATTTGGCATTGGCACAACAACGGTTTTCTTTGAAGGATCTATGAATGGGAATGCCACTTTCATTATCTTGTAGGGTGTCATGAAGCGAAATTGGTCTTTTCTTCGAAGGAGGATCACTGGGAGGTGGATCTAAGGGATCCATAGGCTCCATGGGAATGACACAACATCAGTTTTATTTGAAGGATCTATGAATGGGAATGCTTATTTCATTATCCTGTAGGAATGAGACACATAGATACATGGATGATCATGGTTATGTGGAACATATGGTTAATTATGATTTATGGATGATACATGAATTGTGTGATTATATATGCATAATATTGTACTAAGCAGGATGTGGCAGGGGAGTTGGTTATTTGCAAAGAAGGATGCTCAAATTATAAATGATTCTGGAAGTCATGATACATGATTTGTATGATTATATATGCTTAATCTTGTATTTAGAAAGATGTGGCAGGGGACCTGGTTATTTGCAAACAAGGCTGCTCAAATTATAAATGAATGTGGAAGTCATGATACATGATTTGTATGATTATGTATTCTTAATCTTGTACTAGGAAAGATGTGGTAAGGATGTGGTAATTTGCAAACAAGGATGCTCAAATTATAAATGACTGTGGAAATCATGATACATGATTTGTATGATTATATATGCTTAATCCTGTATTGAGCAGGATATGACAGGGGACGTGGTTATTTTTAAACAAGGATGTTCAAATTATAAATGAATGTGGAAGTAATTTCTTCAAAACCAAAATTATTGCGGAAATTGTTATCACTCCACCAGATCTCTGAGGCTGAGAAGAGACTAGCAAAGGTAACCACAGACCAATCTTTCGCCAAGAAGCTAGCCCTACTAGGCAGGACAAGGCTCTCTCCACAAGATCACAACCAAGATGACTGGATAAAAAGGATTTTAGGCTAGGTATAGTAGCACTAGGGTTTGGTTGATTGATTTTGAGTGTTGGATGGTGAATAGGTCAGGGGAAAACTAGGTCACGGAAAATAAGGATCAAAATTATAGAGATTTGATGGGGAAAGGTAGGTAAGCACTCTAACACATTAAGGTATCTTTATGGAGTGGTTTAGAATTCTAGGGTTTTAGAAAATAGCATTGGAAACATGAATGGTTTTCAATTAGAAGAAGATGAAACAAAGTTGTAACTATTCCTCCAAAACAGAGCATAAGCTAATGAATTCTGTCTTTCTGACTTAGGAATCAATTAAATTCAGAGATGACATGAATATGAATATAAAAATCAATTCAAACATTTTCAAACATAAAAAGAAACAATGTCAAAACAAATTACCACAAGAATCCCACTAAAATAGCTGCAACTCAGTCTATTATTTCCTGCCAAAAGTCTAATTACACTAGTGTTCAATGATCAAATTCTACAACATCAACCCTTGCAATGAGAAAGGAAATGAAAGATATAGACCAAAAATACTTCTCCTACTCTCTGGGGTCAAATCCCTAACTTGTGGAGCTAATCCCCAAAGTGCTCAACTAGAATCCTAGTGATTAGGGAGGTTAGCCAACTCATCCCTATCATTCATGAAACTGATTCACTTTGCCCAAAATTACATTATTTACCTGATGTATCTACCCCTAGTAACTATTTATGACATAATTGCATTTACATTTCACAATTACATCAGTAAATTTCTTTGAAATCCATCAATCAACTGAGAAAACTTGAAAACATTGGAAAAATCAGTCAACTGTAAAAAGCGCAACGTGCTTGGGAAAAGTGTAGCGTGCCTGGTGAAAAGTGAAATGTGGGCCTTCAAAACCACTTTTGAGTGACTTCTCGAAGTCCAAATTGGGCCCAAGATGGTTCATTGGAGAGATATTCTAGTATAGTTTTCAAAAAATTTCTCAAGATCTGAAAATGGTTGAGTGAAGCTCCTAAAAAATGCAATCTCCTAAGACTGGTCAAAAAGTGTTGCGAGAGGCTAAACAAGGAGGCAGAAACGTGGTTTTTGAGAGGTTTTTGGCCATTTCCACTTGTAAAAATCTTTGTTTTTTGAGTGCTAGTATTCAAAATTTGATGTAGACATCATTAGGAATCCAAATTGCAGATATTTATTCATTTGGAAGCCTCCAAAAAAAGTGCAGTGTGGCCCACGCTACACTTTTTGTAGGGTGACTATGCAAAAAGTCTATCAAAATTTACAAAAATTCCCCAAAAATTCAAAACTTGCCCAAAAATCTTCAAAATTGGTCGATGAAGTGTTGATGAGGTGTCTCAAGTAATCAAGGAGGCATCAACAAGTAACTTAAGTTTGTCATCCTCCTTATGCTTGATTAGGGTTTGCTTGAGTTTGTCCTTCAATTGCTTGGTTATGATGTTGAAAATCTTGTTTCTAGTGGTGTATCTATTAACCATGTGTCTGAGCATCTCATTGTTCTTTTTGGCCTTATGGAGGAGCTTCTTGTTGGTAGGCTAAAATGCTTCATTTTTAACCCCCTTCCTACTTCAAAACCACAATCATAAGCCTCTGTTTTATCCTCATAAACTTTCTTATTCCTGCACTATTTCAAGAATCCTTTCTATTCCTGCACTAGATTTGTATTTCATATTTAAGGTTTATGAAGTATTTAATTAATCATTGTAATATATTTTATGCCTTTAATATTTCTTGTAACTAATACTTTCTTTCCTAAAGTATTTGATAGGAAAATTTATTTATCATTTTATCAGCATGGTCAAGTGCAGGCAAATTCCTGCATCGTTGGAAACCATCTGCTCCTAAACTTCTGCGACATCTTGTTACCTAACGCAGGCATTTCATTTCAACTCGTCCTGTTTAGTTGTGTCATCTTGAGTTGAATTCGGAGCAGAGGATAGTTAGGGATATGGCTGAAGATTAGGTCATTGGCCAATGATTAGATTAGCATTTTGTTATAGCCGCATGCTTATTTTGTAATTTTATTTGTTATTTTGTTTCAGCCGAAAGGCTTGGATTAGAATGACTATATGAAATTTCCTTATGGCCAAAGGCCGAAAGGGTTGATAAAAAGTATGTTTCAAATAGGAATTAGGGAGCGATAGCAATGCTACTGTAACTCTAGCGAAATTGTAATTTTGTTGTTGTCACCCTCGTTCAGGGCTGGATTCGAACTTATGATGTACATTTTTTGATTTGGAATTAATACAAGGAGCTACACCATGTTGTTTTCATTCTGCGTTTTAATTTATTACTCATGCATCATTGAGTGTTGAAGCTTCAAGTTTCCTAAAATGGGAAATGAGTTGGTTGGCTAGGGCACAACCAACCCAACTCGTTCACCCTCTCGCTTTCGTTTCGTTAAAGGTGTGTGTTGATTTCATTTGAAATCAAAGTGTGGATTAAGTTTATTCTTTATTCTTTCATAAGAATTCTGGTTTTATTTCATTGACAGTCAATGTGTGAGGGATCTGTGGTGTGAACATTAATTAAGTTTGATTTACCTTCAGTCATTTCCTTTTCCGAATCTTAGTTTACTTCTGCCCGGATCGTGAAAGCAAGTTATTCCTGCACTAGTGCATTTATAATTACTGCAATTTGATTTTTTCGGTTCATTACAACAAATCTATTTCATTCGTTTCTTTCATAAGAAATTTGATATATTTCTGCAAGTGAGTTTTCATTATCAGATAAAATTATATTTAATATTAAGAGTTAAAATATTAGGAATTAAAGATGCTTTGTTAATTGATGAATGAACAATGTTGCAACACAATGATCTGTGCCTGCACTTTATATTTTTTAAAGGAAAGGATTAAAAATTAATCTGAATAGTTAAAGTGAACCTTTCTAAGCTAACAAGATTAAAGGAAGATCTAGTTTATGTGGGTAACTATTACAGGGATAAGGCCTTCTGTCATACTTAGATAATTTCTTTGACTGCATTGAAGAAAGTGTGCTTTGAATTTTGAAGTTTTCTTTATTTTAAAGTCTATTTTAATTGTGAGATTTAGTTTGGTTGAAGCATTCTTTTGTGTGTGCAAGTTATTTTAGAATTTTTTTCACCTTTGCAAATTCTTTTCATAGTTAGCACACCCTTTCATTTTTCTCGAAAGTAATTGGAAAACTTGGTGTCACAAAATCTTTGTTTCGGTACAAGAACCAATATCTTGTTACATGAACAGAGTTCTCTAAGCCTGAAGCTTAGAGCCCCTGCATAAAGACATAAATCTCCAGTATAAGTGTAAAATATACTTCCCGCACACAAGCCCTGTACCTGTACTAGTGCAACCATACTGCAAGTGTACATGAATAACAACTTAGTTCAGGAAGGAAAATCCTTAAAGAAGGCAGATCTTTTCAAGGGCCCACTTGTTAACCTGCCAACACCCATACTGAAGATAAACATATAATTTTACCTTAGCAATCAAGATTTTTTACAACAGTGTGGAAGTTCCTTTATTTGGTTTGTTCGCAAAGTACTTTCTTTCACATTCCAGCACTATAATTTCTTTGGTGTAAATTGATGTGTGATATTTATTTTCACTTTTTCAAGATTAAGATTAAAGAAGTAGGAATAGAGATAGGAAAAGTTCATACCATCTGGCATTTCCCGTGCTTCGTCTCTAAGTTTACGAAACCCTCGGGTTAACAATTAAGTGTTGAAAGGAGTTTGCTTAACTGCGATTCCGACACCCAAAATTTTTGCGCCATTGCCGGGGAGGTGATTTGAATTGGTAAGAATTTTCCATTTTCTGCAATAGGGGTAAGTTTTCTATTATTTTTTTTGCAGTGTGCTTCTATTGTTTGAAGGAATTTATAGGTGTTGAGTTATTTTAAATTTGCAGCATTTTATTGAGTTTTGTTTTGTCATTTTTTGAAATGAATTCCTAAAAGGAGTAGGGCTCCAAAGCCCTCTAAGGGCCTAGGAAATACTGGTAAATCTGAAACTAATTCTCACATTGGGCCTTCTTTTTTAGTCAGAAAGTCCAAACAGATCCAGACTCATCACACAGGAACTGTCTACTTGGACTCTAGAAATAGTAGTCCAGGTGTGACACAACCCATGAAGGGGAAGAAGGGGAATATTAGAACCCATTGTCAACCTTCTCAGCCTGTTGAGAGTGGTTCGCTTGGAGGAAAAATAATGGCAGATCACGAGGACCATGCAAGGGAACTGGCTAAAATTAGGTAAATGAGGAACAATCCACTTTTGGATTTCCAATTGTGGATCCTGACATAATTGTGAAAATGAAGAATATTCCACCATTAGCTCTTCCCAATTTCTATGGTAAGGTACATGAATACCCATACTCTTTCCTATTTGAGTTTGATATTTTATGTAGGAGCTATGATTATTCATCTGATTCTCAAAAGTTAAAGTTGTTTCTTGCAACTCTCAAGGACACATGATTACGTTGGTTCATGGGACTAGGAGGAAACACTATAACCTATTGGGAGAAGATGAAGAGAGTGTTCTTGTCAAAATATCAAGAGTATTGTAAAACTAGAGATATTCAAGATGAAATATTTACTATTGTACAAAATTATGATGAGACCTTAGAGGACTACTTAGAGAGATTCCTGTATATCCTCTAAAGGTCAAAGAACAAATTTGATCTGAGTACCATTAGGACCTTGTTCTTATGTGGGCTTACTGATGATGCTAGGAACAATTTAAATTTGTTAGGACAAGGGGATATTGCGCAAAAAACTTTCGATCAAATCTGTAACTTGTGCAAGAAATTCTCAAGGAATCAATATAGATCCGGTAAAGGAATTTGAAGTAGAAATAAGAAAACTGAATCTATTGATGCTATGATCATTGGATTGGTGAACAAGATGGACAATATGAAAATTGAAATAATGAATACCATTAGCAAACAAATAGACTCTTTGAAATTCCAGCAAAAACTTGTAGAGGAACAAGAGTCATTGTATATTTTTTGTCCAAAATGTAGAAAAAAACATCTTTTAAGAGAATGTCCTCTTGATGTTAAAGGTACTAATAAGTGTGGAATCTGTATAGAGAACCATGCCATGGAAAAATTTCCCTTCATACCTGGGTTGAAAGTTGTACTTGAAGGAGGCCAACCTGAAGCCAAATCATTGCATGTTATGGGAGCACGAAGAAACTGGCCTCAGGTAAGTGCAGGTATGGCTCCTGAACTCCCACCACATTTTTTAGTTATAATGCACATCCATATTCTTATCCTAACACTAATCACTCTCAAGATTAGTAGCATGGGAACCAATATCACTATGGACAACCCTCCCAATATTGGCAACAAGGATGGAGAGGGCCAAACCATTCACACCATTCCTATCTCGCACCTATGCAATCATACCCACCTACATATGCACCTCACCCAATGCCACAACCGTCATTGCCCCAGTTGAGTCAACCTATGCCACCATTACCTTTTCCTCCACTGTTTCGACCTCCTCAACTGGCTTCCCAACCCATACCAAATCCCAATAACAAAGCGGTACAAATTATCCATTCCATGAACCCGCTTCCTTCATTCAAATATCAGTCTATGCCAGTTGGAGTTAATAATCTCCAATTGAGATCAGGGAAGATAGTAACCTCAGAAAAGCAGAATCAGCCTATGGTGATTATTGAAGAGAAAGGTGAGGAGGAAAATCCTGACCATTTTGTGAGATATGTCACCATTAAGCCCATCCCCATACCTTAAAAGCCTTTTCCATCCTCTTCAAACCGACCTCCCTATCCAGAGAGGCTAGTGTGGAGAGGAATGACCCCATTCCTGAGTCTAGTTTGGCTTCTAAGCTTAGGAATATTTTTATAAAGGTACCTTTTCTCAAAGCTATCAAAGAGATCCCCATCTATACAAAAATCATTAGGTAAATTTGTCTCAAGAAGCCATGAAGGAGAATATTGGAACCCAAAACCATTTAATTTGTTGGAAGAGTAACAGAGTTAATGATGGGGTGTATGCACATGGAAAAATATAATGACGTCGAAAACCCTGTTTCTCTGTTCAGATAGGTGATGTCCTTGTATATAATGTTCTTATAGACCTGGGGGCAGCCATTAATATTGTGACCAAGAAAACCATGGATCAAATTGGATTGGTCCATATTCGTCCTACTCCCACCGTGCTTGAATTAGCAGACATATCTAAAATCAAGCTGAAAAAGTTGTTGGATGATGTGGTCGTTTCATTATATTCTTGGGAATATCCTAAAGACTTCATTGTGCTTCAGCCAAAGAATCATGTGGGAGGACATCCCTTGATCTTTGGACGACCATGGCTTGCTACGACTGATGCTTATGTTGGATGTCGTTCTGGTGACATGTATATTTCCCATGGAGATTCTAGGAAGAAGGTCACCTTATATCCACCCACTAGACCTATTCAGGATCTCCGAGACACTTTGTGGTTAGATTAAAGTAGTGATGAGGAGTCTTAGTCTATCTCTATGTTACATCATTGTGTCGAGTCCTCACAGGAGGGTGAGATACAGGACTTCCTGAACAATCTTGACACCATGCCCAATTTTGAGTCATTGAGCCAAGTTTTTAGTCTAGATTTTTAGGAAATTCACGATTCTCAACCTCCCTCACCACCATCTCTAGCAACACCTCTATGTAATATTGAGCCCGATACCACACTTGTTGAGATTAGTCCAGGAAAATATTTTCATATCAGTTCAGACTTGGACTCATCCTAGTAAGAGCAGCTTGTGAATTTGTTGTGAAACCATCTTGATGCCTTTGCATAGGGTTACGAAGATATGAAAGGCATCCCTCCTAAAACCTGTAATCACCACATTTATATTCAGGATGGATCCTGACTTTTCTAACAACCCCAAAGGCATATGAAACCAACTCTAAGAGATGTTGTAAAAGAAGAATTGCAAAAACTCTTGGATGCTGATTTTATCTATCCTATTTATGACAACCAGCGGGTCTCCCCATTGGTGTTAGTCCCGAAAAAAGATGGGAGATGGCGCATTTGCATTGACTATAGAGAATTGAACAAAGCCACTCTTAAGGATTACTTCCCCCCTTCCTTTCATCGATCAGGTGCTTGATACCCTTGTTGGTAAGAAGTACTTCTCTTTTGTAGATGGCTTTAGTGGTTATAACCAGATATAGATCGCACCCGAGGACCAAGACAAAATCACCTTTACATGTCCATGGGGTAAATTTTCTTACTGAGTGCTCCCCTTTGAGATATGTAATGCCTCGACTACCTTTCAACGGGCAGTCCTGGCCATTTTTGCTGACCTTGAGTGAGTGGAAATCTGTATGGATGCCTTTTATGTGTTTAGTGATTCATTTCAGGAGGCCCTCAAAAATATAGAAAAATTTCTTCTTCATTTCCAAGAAGCTTATCTTGCCTTGAGTGATAAAAAGTGTAGATTAATGTGCAAGGTAGGAGTAGTTCTTCGCCATCTTATTTCTGAAAAAAGGTATCCAGGTTAACCCCGCAAAGATAGAAATTATTCTGAGTCTTCCTGCACCCAAAACTCAAATGGAAGTGAGAGGTTTCCTAGGACATGCAGGATACTATAGGAGATTCATTGAGAACTTCTTTAGGATAGATACCCCCTTTTCCGACTTTAAGCTAACGATAGTGAGTTTTCTTGGTCCACATCTTGCCAACAGTCCTTTGAGACATTGAAGGAAAAACTAGTACAGGCACCATTTTGAGAGGACCAAAATGGTCCTTTCCATTTCATATTTCCTCTGATGCCTCAGACACTTCCATTGGTGAAAATTTAGGACAAGAAGAAGACAAACAATCCTCTACTATCTACCTCATAAAAAAAAACTTGTCACCCGCTGAACTAAACTACACAATTACTAAGAAAGAGTTTTTAGCTGTAATTTTTTCTATTAATAAATTCAGACACTACATTATAGGGTATGAAGTATTTTTGCATACTGATCATTCCGAAATAAATTATTTGATGAATAAATCATTAAATAGTGTTAGAGTGACTAGGTGGTTAGTATTATTGCAGGAATTTAATATCACTGTTGTTGATAGACCAGGAAAATATAACGTAGTAGCAGACTATCTTTCAAGATTAAATAATCCTGGTGAAGTAATTCCTGTCGATGATGATTTTCTCGACGAACATATTTTTTCTGTGTCAACAGAATATCTTTCAAGATTAAATAATCCTGGTGAAGTAATTCCTGTCAATGATGATTTTCTCGACGAACATATTTTTTTGTGTCAATGGAATCCCCATGGTTCGCCGACATAACTAACTATTTAGTCACCGGAAAGACACCACCTCACTTATCTTCTCGTGAAAAGCGGGATATTATACAGAAAAGTGCTGCATATTCTTGGGTTCAAGGAGACCTATTTTACATTGGGCCAGACCTCATTATCTGAAGATGTGTAGGAGAGGAAGAAGTGTTTAAAATATTAAAATTTTCTCATGAGGAACCATGCAAAGGCCACTTCACTGATAAGCAATTTGTATACAAAATTTTACGAGCTGGCTATTTTTGGCCCTCCTTATTTAAGGATGCCAAACTATATGTCAAGTGATGAGATAACTGTCAACGAATGGGCGAACCCAATAAAACCAATGAAATGCCTTTATGTCCTCAACTTATGATTGAGCCTTTTGAAAAATGGGTTATTTATTTTATAGGGCCAATAATTCTGACATCATTAAATAAAAAAGCATATTTTGGTTTGTACAGATTTCGTTACAAAATGGGTAGAGGTTAAAGCTGTTTCTTTTTCTACTGAAAAAACTGTTGTTGATTTTCATTTTACTGAAATATTTACTAGATTTGGTGCACCTAGATAGATTGTTTCTGGCAATGGTTCGTAATTTATTTCTAATCTGGTACATGGTGTGATGGAGCAGTACAGAATTCGGCATAAGAAATCCACACCGTATTACCCACAAGAAAATTGTCAGGTGGAGTCCACAAACAAGGTAATTGATTCCATCCTCACAAAGACAGTGAACATGCATAGAATGGATTGGGCTAACAGATTACCAGAAGCCTTGTGGGGATACCGAACTACTTGAAGGAACTACATGGGACACACACCATATGAGCTGGTATATGGGAAACAAGTCCTTTTGCCGATATAATTCCAGATAAAGACCTTCAGGACTGTAGTCCAGTTGGGGCTAGACCTCTCTGAAGCACAACAAAAATGTCTCCTACAGCTGAATGAGTTAGATGAATTTTGAAGGGATGTTGTTCAACAAAACACATTGGTTCAATAACAATGCAAGAAGTGGCTGAAAAGTCCATCCGGAAGAAGCAGTTCCAACCAGGTGATTGGGTACTCCTTTACGATTCCATATTTAAATATTTTAAAGGGAAATTCCATACACGTTGGATGGGACCTTATGAGGTGGTCAAATTGTTTGAAAATGGAGTGGTAGAAATCAAAACTATTGATGGATGAAATTCAGTATTCCTGGTGAATGGGCATATATTGAAGGTATATTTTTAGCCCCTCACTAAAGAAAATTTTATGTAGTAAGTACAACAACAATCTAAGAAAGATATGGTAGGTGGCAACACCAACCTATTGAAAATACGATTCTTTATTTTAAAAAAAAATTACAATAAAAATAAAAAAATGACAAAAATAAAAAAATAAAAAAGTTTTTTTTTTTTTTTTTCTTGTAATTATGAAAATTAGTTGACTGGCATGATTGTAGAAGGGTCAACCTGAAAACCAACATGTTGGTAGGAAGATCAAAATTCCAATAAAAAGAGAATGTTGGTTGATTTTTAGATGTGTTGGCTGTCACCAAGAAGAAGTAGGTTCGAGTAGGAACCGAGCCCTTACCCAAGTTTGGAATAGTTGGCACAGAGTTTTTTATTCAAAGAACGCTCAATTCCCGATGTATTTAATTTTTATGGCACCAATGCAGGCATATTTTAAAGGTAGAATTCTGACCTTATTCTACTTCCCGTTTCATAATTTCCTGCTATTTTTATTCTTCTAATCCCACAATGAATTACCCTCCTATTTCTTTTGAGAAAACTATCCCTATCCGATTTCGTATTTCCCTCTTTTTCTCTGAATTTTTTTTTCCAAATCCCTTTTTCATTTATCCCTCTGGGTGGTTTCATTCCTAGAATGCATGTCATGATATTATTTCCCATTCTGGAAATTACCCTTTCCCACTTTTTTTTTCCCTCATGGATCGATTACAGAATCTAATGTGAACTCACAAGTCAGATCAGAAGGCATGCTCAACACCAAATAATGGCGAATAAAACTTCCCTTGTACATTCAAGAATTTTTTTGTTTTTTTTTTTTAATCCAACCAATGAATTGTACTCTATCAGAATTTATCTTTTTCCCTTTTTCTCTTCGATGCTATAGAGAACCCTGGTGCAGGAACACGTGTTCAGGTGCAGGCATGATCAGAGCAAGCATGTTTCAGTGAAGACAGGTTTAGTGCAAGAACGATTAGTGCATACAGAATGACCGCCCCATCAATGGACCATAACATCTAATTATTTGAATTATGGTTAAGACTTTGCTTTTTCACTTATTAATTTAGGAAGAAATCATTTTAAGTACAAGATATTTTAGGTCATGAAGTATCGTATTTTTAATGAGAACTAAAGTACACCTTATGTGAATTATGAAGCAAATGTGGGATAGTACAAATCCACCCGAAACCCAACACTTACCTCTTTCTGAAAAGATATTTCATCACCTATCAATGATTGCCTTACCTCATAACTTGATCATGCATGACCATTACACTGCGTTATCACTGAAACCTCCGCCTTTTCCAATCATCATTGCCTACCTGTACTGGAACGATACGTGTGTGCATCCGTCCTGAAGGAGTAATGATGGAGCGTGATTGGACGGAAGAGGGTCAATAAGGTGGTGGGCGAACGACTCTATCATGATAAAACTCTCAACAAACCCTTTGAATTCCTCAGTGTGATATATTTCTAAGGTTTTGACAAGAGAGTTGGGGTGAATTCAAAAAGAGATGGCACTTGTGAGAAATGAACCATTATCTGTGATGGAAATAGAGCAGACAACTGAGTATCGAAACAATCTTGCACTGTTGCAAGAATCGAGATTTTTTCCATTTCTACAAAATTTCGATGGATTCGATACAACCGTAGCATTGGTATTTGCAAGGAAGTTTGATGGAGGCCGAGCCAAGGTAGGCACACTAGAATTTGAGGTCACAAAAGAATCCATAGCTGTAGCTACAGGCTTATCATCCACGAGAGAAAAATGGTTTAAGAAGGAGAAAATTGAGAAGAAAAGGTGGCGCAAATTTGTGGTCGACCGGAAGCTGAAAATTGATTGGAAGAAAGGGCTTCCATGCAATGCCATACTTGGGAAATGGTGAGACCTATTGTACATATTGCAAAAGTTTCTTACCTGTGAGGGACATTAGTCATTAAATTTCCTATACCATATCTATTTTCTGTTGCATTTTGAGTCGGGAAAACTCATCAATTTCCCTTATTATCTACTCATAAGCTTGGAAAAAATGGCGAGAGGTGTTAAAAAATGGAAGGCGAGCTAGGTCGCATGAAAATTTTATCATCACGTGCTGATCAAGATTTTGGTTAAGGAGATGGGGGTCAAAGGAATGACTCGGGAGGCATTTTTGAAGGAGTTCCAGGGACGAAGTACAGGGAAATAATCCGAGAAAAAGAATGTAGGCAATAAAAGAAAAGCAGAGACTCTGACTCCGCGCCCGATCGAGACAAAAAGAAAGAAAAGACCAATGCAAGCAGAGGAGAAACCTGTCAAACAAATTCCTTCCTCAGTAAGAAGAATGACCAGGAACTCGGCTAAGACAGGGAATGCCTCTTTGGGGGTGAGTCATGATCAGTCGAGTTCCTCGATTTTGTTGGACGAGTCACCACCGGCTTCACCTAGAGATCATAATCTCTTGGTTCTCCTAGAGGCAGTGGCTCATACTATGGTTAATTAAGGTCATGCAGAGAAGGAGGACGACATACCCTTGTCGGCCTTCCTTCGTAAGTTAAAGAAAAGAAAAGTGACGTTGAGTGCAAGTAGAGAACTGACAGAGGGTTAGGTAGATGATGAGGCACAACATATTGAAACACTCAATAATTTTGAAGTACAGGGTACTGACACCCCTGATGAGATAGATGCATAGGGTATTGAAGCCCTTGGTAAGATGGACGTGGAGGGTACTGAAACCCTTAATGACATTGAAATTCTGGGCACTGAAACCCTTGATGATATTGAAATGCAGAAATTGGGTAGCCAATATAACTTTGACCCTGGTGATGATGGTACATGTTTAGAGTTAATTGCAGCAATGATGCTTGCACCAGATGAGTTGGAAACAAAGAACTCCACCCTCTATCTTAATATTCGGATAGAATATATCGAGCAATAAATTCATGACTTGGAAGCAACAAACCAAGCCATGAAGGAGCATGATACAGTGCAGAAGGAAGGAAAAACATAATTGGCAGAAGAAGTCAAAGAGAAAAAATGAGAAGTCAAGATATGGAAGTTTCAGGCCTCAAAGTTCTATAAATGTCTTAAAAAAATGACCCAACAACTTAAGACGAATCGAGGTAAGAAGACAAAGACAATGAAATTAGGGTTCAACATACAAGTTTAGGATTAAAGGGAGGCTCCTTGTTTTGGTTTTTTGCAGCAGGTAAAGGCTGTGTGAGGACACACAACAACTTAGGGATGGGAGGATGTTGGTAGGCTAAAATGCCTCATTTTTAACCCCCTTCCTACTTCAAAACCACAATCATAAACCTTTGTTTTATCCTCATAAACTTCCCTATTCTTGCACTAGCTCTATATTTCATATTTAAGTTTATAAAGTACTTAATTAATTATTTTAATAGATTTTATGCCTTTAATATTTATTGCAACTAGTAATTTCTTTCCTAAAGTATTTGATAGGAAAATGTATTAATCGTTTTATTAGCATGGTCGAGTGTAGGCAGATTCTTGCACCATTGGCAACTGTCTGCTCGTAAACTTCCGTGACAACTCGTTACCTAACATGGGCATCTCGTTTTAACTTGTCTTGTTCAGTTGCGGTCATCTCGAGTTGAAATCAGAGAAAAGGATAGTCAGGGATATGATCAAAGATTAGGTTGTTGCCCAATGATTAGATTATAATTTTTTTATAGCCGCAGGCTTATTTTGTAATTCTATTTGTTGTTTTTTCTCAGCCGAAAGGCTTGGATTAGAACAACTGTATGAAATTTTTTTATGGCCATAGGCCGAAAGGGTTGTATAAAATTTAGATTTCAGATAGTAATTAGGGGGCGATAGCAATGCTACTATAACTATGGTGAAATTGTAATTTTTTTGTTGTCACCCTCGTTTAGGGCTAGATTCAAACTTATGATGTACATTTGTTGATTTGGAATTAATACAAGGAGCTGCGCCATGTTGTTTTCATTCTGTTTTTTAATCTATTACTGATGTGTCATTGAGTGTTCAAGCTTCAATTTTCCTAAAATGGGAAACGAGCTGGTTGGCTAGGGCCCAACCAACCTAGCTCATTCACCCTCTCGCTTTCGTTTCGTTAAAGGTGTGTGTTGATTTCATTTGAGTGCAAAGTGTGGATTAAGTTTATGCTTTTTTATTTCATAAGAATTCTGGTTTTATTTCATTGACAATAAATGTGTGACGGATCCATGGTGTGAACTTTAATTAAGTTTGATTTACCTTCAATGATTTCCTTTTCTGAATCTACTTCTGCCTGAATTGTGCAAGCACATTATTCCTGCACTAGTGCATTTATAACTACTGCAACTTGGTTTTGTCGGTTCATTACAACAAAGTTGTTTCATTCTTTTCTTTCATAATAAATTTGATATATTTCTACAAGTGAGTGTTTGTTATCAAATAAAAGTATTTTAATATTAAGAGTTAATATATTAGGAATTAAAGATGCTTTTTTAACTGATGAATGAACGTTGTTACAACACATCGATCTCTGCCTACACTTTATATTTTTTAAAGGAAAGGATCAAAAATTAATCTGAATAGTTAAAATGAACCTTTTTGAGTTAACAACATTAAAGGCAGATCTGGTTTATGTGGGTAACTATTAGAGGGATAAAGCCTGCTGTCATGCTTAGATAATTTCTTTTACTGCATTGAAGAAAGTGTGCTTTAAATTTTGAAGTTTGTTTTATTTTAAAGTCTATTTTAATTGTGAGATTCAATTTGGTTGAAGAATTATTTTGCGTGTGCAAGTTATTTCAGAATTTTGTTCACCTTTGCAAATTATTTTCATAGTTAGCACACCCTTTCATTTTTCCCGAAAGTAATTAGAAACTTGGTGTAGGAATCTCTGTTCCGGTACATGAACCAACATCTTGTTACAAGAACAGAGTGCTCTAAGCCTGAAGCTTAGAGCCCCTGCATAATGACATGAATCTCTAGTATAAGTGTAAAAGATACTTCCTGCACATAAGCCATGTACCTATACTAGTGCAAGCATACTGCAGGAGTACAGGAATAACAAATTACTGCAGGAAGGAAAATCCTTAAAGAAGGCAGATCTTTTCAAGGGCCCACTTGTTAACCTGCCAACACCCACACTGGATATAAACATAGACATTTACCACAACAATCAAGATCGTTTTCAATAATGTGGAAGTTCCTTTATCTGGTTTCTTCGCAAAGTAATTTATTTCACATTCCAACACTAGAATTTATTTGGTGTAAATTGATATGTGATATTTCTTTTAAATTTTGCAAGATTTTGATTAAAGAAGTAGGAATAGAGATAGGAGAAGTTCATACCATTTCGACATTTCTTGTGCTTCATCTTTAAGTTTACAAAACTCCCAGGTTGACAATTAAGTGTTGAAAGGAGTTTGCTTAACTACGATTCCAAACCCAACAATTCTCAAGGTGGAGGTTCACTCTGTCAAGCCACACTTCTCTGTCATTATTGATTTATTTTTCTATTCTTTCCTCAAAAATGAGTTATTCTACCTCATGTTTCTCCTAATCTAATGCTCTCTTAGGACCTCTTGTTTTTGGTCTTTTCTTAGTGGTTTGAGTCTCATCACGGTCAGAATCATCAAGTGCCATCACTACTTTACCTTTAGTGTCTTGCCTCTTTGCCTTCAGCAACTCGAATTCCAAGAGTACTTGTTTGTATTTCAGCTGCTTGTTTTCTTGTTCAAGGAAGGATATGACAAATTGTGCTCTGGCCATATTGTCCTACAACTCTCAAATTGTGACATCTTTTTATTTGATGATCATATTTGAGGCCTCATGATCATCTTGGACATCCAATTCCACTAATTCAAAATCTCTTTCTTCCTCATGAAGGTCTTCCTCATCTTGAACAACTGCCTCTTCCTTCTTTTGTTTTCCCTATTTTTCTAATGAAGAAGGAAAGGATGCTTCCACAATATTCGGAGCAAACAATTGCCTAGGTTTTCTCTGGTAGGATTTGACCTCTTTGTCCTCTTTGGTTTTCTTCACTGTATCCCTGCTAGATAACCTAGGTTTCTTGTGAGAAACTGATGCTGATAGTGGAATAGGTCTAGCAGGTTGACTTGGTCCTACAGTGAAGACACATGTCTCAATGAAGGTCTCCCATGGAATTTCCGCTGATTGAGGTGGTGAAGGACAATTATTTTAATCAGAGAGTGATGGAAGAGGTTGTTCATTTGTAGCTCATAATATTTTTTTTGCACTATGTAGTCCATATTATCAATACTCCTGTACAAGTAGTATGGAAGGTTGAGAAATTTCACCCTAGTGAAATGCATGAGCAACCATGTGATAGCCGTATAATCTGGGGAATATTACCTCACAAGTGAAGTATTTCATGATGATTTTCATCATGGGGGAAAACCTGTTCAAAAACTGACCAAAAGGAAATATATTTTGGATGTTATCTTTGTAAGGTGCCTTGAGGTAAGGCTCATACAGCTGGGCATCCAAATCCTTAGTCTTAAACCAATTTTCACCCAAATTGGGTATCCCTGTTGCTATTGCAATGATGTCAGTGGAAATGGTGAAAGTCACCCCTGCTATAGTCACTTGGTCTTTTTGGAGGTTGTTGATGAAAACTATGGTCAAATTAGGATGAATTTGGACTCTTTGTACCATCTCACAAAATTTAAAGCAACCTACATGCTGGAAACATTTGACAGCTAAGGGTGATGACATTAATTCCCTAGTGTATGATGGCTCTAATCTCATAATTCTACCTCCTTTGTTATATGTTTTCTCTCTTCATCTGTGGCATTTATTTCCTCCTCCATTATGTTTCTTTCCTCTTCCATTATGTTTCTTTCCTCCTCCATTATGCTCAGTTTGTCTTTGAAAACCATAGGGAAGAAGGGGAAGGGAAAGGGAAAGGGAGTAGGATTGTAGGGTTAGAGGGTTGGGATGAGTGAGGGAAAATTTGGGGAAATGTGTAAAGGGATTGGGGAGCTTAGGGAAGTGATATGAGGGCGAAAATTTTAGGGAAATAGGGTAGGAAATTTGTATTACAGGGAGGTATCTAGCTACCTAGGAAAGCACAACTAAGGTGGTAGGGTTTTAGGGAATAGGGCTTGGGAATGGGAAATGAGTGAATGTAAAAGGTATTGGGGAGTGAGTTAGGGTATAGGGAGGAAGCTGGTTTCCAGGGGAAAAAATTAATCTTGTAAAATATGAACTATAGTTTCATTTGTTTAAAACATGACATAGAGGGTAAGGGAGTGTATGCACCATAAATTCAACACCACATGCTGAAAGAAGGGGCTATGGAGGTGCCACTTACTTGGAAATGGATGTAGAAATCCTGAACTGAAGCCGAGAACCTTCGTAAGGATGATTTGGTACCATGGATCCCTTTTGCAAAAATCGCACTGTACAGAGGAAAATCATAGTGAGGGACTGTGAAAAGCGCGTTGCCTTTGGAAAAAGTGCATCATCCCTCATGCAAAAAGCGTAGTGCCTTTGGAAAAAGTGCAACGAATGACAAATAATTTGATTTTTTGAAGGAAAACTTGATTTTTTGCTTGAGGAGGCTGAGAGCTCGATGCTTTGAGGATGAAAATGAGTGACTTCTTGGTCTTTGGGGGCCTTTATACTTGGAGAAATGCAATTAAACATACTAGGACCCAATTTTCCTTTCTTGAAATTCAATTTGCATTGCTTCTTTACCTTTAATTTTTGAATATGATCATTGAAATTCATCTTCTGATGGCTTAGGAACATTGATTGACTTTTTGGAACTTTACTCTTTTGATAATGGAATTTTGAGTATGAAGGTACTTGGAACTTTGAGAACTTATTACAAATTAGGAAAATAAAATTACATTTTGCTCTGAAATCAAATTTACAAATTAAACTTACTGATGAAATTTGTTTATTGGAACTCCTTCATTTGATGGACTTTATGCATGAAATGGTGATTTTATGACCTTGGAAACCCTAATACCTAATGGAGATTTTGACTAAATGAAACCATGAGGAAAATGACTGAAATGATGATGACAACTCATGATTGATGGTACACAGAAAAGTGGTGAAATGAGCCAGCAAATAGTAAAATTTTGAAAGAAGTGAGATCAATCCTAAATATGCACCAAGTGACCAATGTTTTGCATGATGACGTAATGGAATGACACAAATTTCAATATCAGACCCTAATATGACATGAAAATATTTTATTTGATCACTCGTGGAAGGATGAAAAAATTATACTAATATTGGCTCCAGTTGGGGATGACAGCTCCTTGGATGTGTCAAGAACACCGTAGACCAAGTAGCCTATCCATTAGGCATGGAGTCAAAATATGAAAACAAATTGAATGCTGAAAAAGTAATATAATAAACTGACTGAAGAATGATTTCAAAACTGATTGAAAATTGACTAAGAACTAACTCAAGACTGACTGACTTGACTTTGAATTAAATTTTGAAAACAACATAAAACTAACGAAACTTTATGGCCTTCATCTTGGGCTCCAACCTTTGGTGATTCTCTGCTTCAAACTTTGTAGAAAAATTAAAATGATATTTACAATGGAATTGAGAAATTTGAAATATTCATTAGAAAAGATAATGCTTAAGGAGCCTACCATTGACCAATACTCCTAAGCATTCTTCTCCATTCATCTCCTTCAATATAAAATCATGTTGTCCACGAAAAGCTGAGATCTTGTATGGCCCTTTCCACAGGTTTTCAAAATTTCAGTGCTTCCCTTTTACCTTGTTCCTTGCATCCCATCGAAGGACTAAATCTTCAAGCTTAAAATCATCCGCCTTGGTCTGCCTTAGTCTTGCGATCATATACCTTCTTTATCTTTTAATGAAGCTCTGAGGTGCTCTGAAATACCTCCTCTCTTTTCTGTTGAAGATGGATCATCTAATTTATTCTACGCTATACATCATTTTCCTCACTTCCTGCTTCTTGCAACAATTTCATGACTGAGACTGCAAGTGATGTAGGAAAAAAAATGTATACACAATAAACCAACTGAAAAGGGGACATTCCTATTTATTTCTTACTACTCACCCTTTTCACCCACAAAGCATTAACCAACTTTTTGTGCCAATTCTTCTTTTTTTCCTCAAGCATCTTCTTTATGATATTAATCAAAGAATTATTAGAATATTCTGCTAAGCCATTACCTTGAGGATAATACGTAGTTGAGTGCCCCAATTTGATGTTATACTTGTCACAGAACTCAACCATTCTCTTTGACTTGAATGTAGCCGCATTGTTGGTAATGATCTTATGAGGACAACCAAAATGAGACAATATGTTAGTCTCCAAAAACTGAATAATTACTAAATCTGCTGCTTTCATTGTTGGGATCACTTCGATCCATTTGGTGAAGTAGTCGATGGCTATTAAGATCCATTTATGTTATGCATATGATCTAGGGTGAAACTCTTCGATGAACTCAAGGCCCCACTACTGAAAAGGTGCATGTACTGAAATAGGCTACAAAGGTAATGGAAGAAGTTTTATTTTACCTTGAAACACTTGACACTCATGGTAACTCATCACTGTTTTGTACAACTCTGCAAAAAGAGTTGGCTAATAATATCCCGCTCTCAACACTTTGTTAGTCGTGGTTTTCCAAAACATATGGCCCCCATAATCTCCCCTATGGAAATCAAAAATTACTTCTTTGGATTTGTTTTCAACTAAAAAGTTCAGTAAAATACCTTTGGGGTATTTCCAATAAAAAGCGCTATCCAAAATGAAGTATTTGAAAGCCTTCAACTTCAAAGACTTACCCTTACTCTTAGACATGTCTGGAGGAGTATTTAAATGCCAAATAACATATATAATATTTGAATACCATGGAGACGAAAGAAAGATATCAGATACCTGTATGAGAGTGCCATCCTCTTCTTCATCGGACAATGCTGAAATGAGGTTGATGTCTAGAGAATGTAATTTTGACTCAGCCATGAGCTTGGTTTGTCCCTGACCTTTGATCAGCTTTGTGGGCTTTATCTCAAGGTCATATTCTAACATTGCTACTATCCACTTCCCTCTTCTACCTTCTAGATCTATTTGCATAAGAATATAGTTTACTACTGCATTGGGAACATAAGCCAAAATATGTGAATGTAAAATGTATACACGAAAATCCTTCAAAGCTTTTACCAAAGCCAAGGATTGCTTCTCAATGATATTGTACCAAAGAGCTGCATCCCTGATAGCTCTACTGAAAAATGAAATGGGCTTCTCAGTCTTATCCTTGTTTTGCATCAAGACCCCAGACAAGGTATGCTCAGAGGTGAATGAGAAAATGATAAAATCAATTGACTAATCTGGGCTGATTAAACAAGGGCTAAGGTTAAAGAAAACTTAACTGAGTTAAAATACTTCTTGGCATCCTCACACCAATTTACCTCATTGTCTTTCTTTAACATGTTGGTCATTTCTCGAAGATCCTCAGATAAATTTGGAATAAATCTGAGTAAGAAGTTCATCTTACCATTGAAAAACTGAATTTATTTCTTGGTTCGTGGAAAGTCAATTTGCTTAATTGCCTCAACTGGAGAAGGGTAAATCTAGATTCCATCCTTGGAGATGATGTGACTGAGAAGCTTGCCCTCCTCCATGGAAAAAAAACTCTTTTTTGGATTAAGAGAAATTCCAAATTTCCTGCATTTCTGAAACACAATCCTTAAGTGATACAAATGTTCATCATCGGAATGAGAGAAAAATATCAAATCATCTAAATATACCACTAGGAAAACACCTTTCTTAGCTGCAAAGGCTATATCCATCACTCATTGAAAGGTGGCCCTTGCATTTTTGAGTCTGAATGGCATCTTAGCATACTTAAATGTGCCCCAAGGTGTCGTGAAGGCAGTTTTGTCTTGGTCCTTCTCATGCCATCAAATCTGATTGTATCTCGAATATCCATCAAGCAGTGACATCTGGGATGCTCCAACCACTCTTTGTAGGATGTGATCCATTTTGGGAAGGGGATAATTATCCTTAAGGGACACCTTGTTAAAATTTATAAAATCAATACAAAGCATTATTTCTCCAGTCTCTTTCTTACTTGAAATAGATTTGATATCCAATCAGAAAATCTGAATGGAACAATGATGTCGGACTTGTAAATTCTATTCACTTCCTTTTCTATTAATGGAAAAAATCTCGAGTTGATCCTTCTTAGATTTTGTCTGAAGGGATTTTGGTCGGGCTTAATTGGAATGGTATGCTGTATGATATTCTTATCATAAACCTTCACGTATGCATAATCCCAAGCAAAAAAATTAGAAAATTCAGAAAATAAATCAATATATTTGTCTTTTACCTCAGGAGATAAAGACTTGGAAAGTTTGACCATCTTAGGCTTATCCGATGTTCCAATGTTTACATCCTCCACACCATTTTCTATAGGAACTAATGTTGGCTTCCTCACTACATCATCCTGATCAAAAAATTCTTCCAAAGGTATGAGACCTCTTGGAATATTTTTATCCTTCAGTTGTAATATATCAACCTGAGTGGCTTAGATGACTTGATCATCCTTGTCATAAACTTCATCAATGAAACAATTCTCGAATTCTCCTTCATTTTGCAGAAAATTATTTACCTGCTTATCATCCCAAAATACTTTCTAATACTACAAGTTGCCAGGAACAGTGGGCCGATGTTTAACATGGACTTCAAACTTTATATTGGAAAATATAGGGATCTTGAAATTACTTGTTGTTGTAGCAAGCGAATCTGCCATGTGATTCTGACTTCTCGACACTAATGACAATGTATGTTCGGGAAAAATATTTAGGATATCCAGTACAACATTCCTATATGCTCTCATTCGTGGATGCTTGGCCTAGTATTCCCCTTTTACCTATTTTATCACAAGTTCAGAGTCACCATAAATTGAAATTCTTCTTGTGCCCAACATTTTCAGGATCTTGAGGTCGGTGATGAATGCCTCATATTCTGCCTCATTGTTAGAACAATCAAAAGCCAACTTGTATGGACATAATATTATAGTTTTAGGAACCTTACTAGGCTGATGAAGAGGGTTGCAGATCCAAATTCCTATGCATTCCCTGTCTTTCCCCAAGGCACCATCAAAATCCATGGTCCATAGACCATTTTCATCATCCAAGTGTTGGAATTTTGATTTCTGTTCTATCTCAACTTTCTGGACCACTTCTTGAATTTGTTATGAAATTTTCTCTGCCTTATCTAATGATTGCTCTAAAGAACTTGGCAAATATTATTTTCCCTCATCTAAAACTATTTTGATACAATTGGAAATTTCTAGAATATCTTCTACTTCTACAAGCTGACTATCTACAACATTTAAGCCGCTATCCTTGAACAATATAATCATTCTAAATCTATATTTCCAACATTAATTGGATAATTTTCAAGCTTCTATTTGCTTGTTATCATGTACTTCAACTTCGTTTCTCTGTACAAATTTATCAATTGTATGAAAACTAGGATGGTGGCATAAGAGAAGTCTAGTTGCAAAGTACCTCTCAACTTCGCTCCCCAAGGTCTCGATAGAAACATGCTAAACCGTGGTGGTTATCAGCTACCACCACATCCATCAAGACATTCTTTGCTAAAATTTTTTCAAGGGAAACTACTATATCCTTAATGAGACCTAGACAACGGACTCTACCCAAATCAAAGGAATACAATTCATGGTAAGGATGAATGATATCTAGGCCCAATTTCTCCATAATGGCTTTCAGAATCAAATTTTGGGAAGCTCTAGAGTTGAGCATGGCATTGTGAAGGATATTTTAGTGAATTCTCAGACTCAAATAGAATGGGGGGACTTCACTATCCTCTAAGTGATCGTCTATTGCTGGACCAAAGATAAGTTCAGGTTGGTCATCTTCGACATTTAGTATATCAAATAAAGGATATAATTTTAACATTTTGGCAACATGAGACTTATACTGATTGTTCTTGACAAGTTTAGTTAAAAGTATAGGCACTTTTAATTTGGAAATTTTAGTTTCTAAGCTGAAAGGAATGGATTTATCTACCTCTTTAATGATGATATCTCTTTTGTCGATTTGATCCTTTGATGTAGCTTATTTCTTCTGGTTGTACTGATTCATTCAAATTCCTTTTCATATTATCATATTCAGAAAGGATTTTCAAGGGGTTCTTCTTCACCTCCCATCAGGCTATGAAGGCATCTATCAGCTGATCTGGATTGGCTATTGAATTTGTAGTCAAGGATCTAAACCAAGTTTTAACATCTCCAGAAAATCTTTGAACTATGATTCTCATCTTAGCATCGTCAACATCTATTTCTTCCAGGTCAATAAAGTTGGTGAATTTGACTATGTGCTATCTTGCAGTGATTTTATAACTCTCATAAAAAAGAGGGAGTCTCTGGCCATAGCATTGTGGTAAGGCATTGAGTTGACTTGATATGATGAGGGGTCAAATCTGGCCATGATTCCCACTAAGTGAAGCACAAGAGTGACAATGGAAGCGGTTTGTTGAATGTTAATGAAGTATATGGTGCAGATGAAGAAGCGACAATTGTCTGGGATTGTGTCAGGATAGGTAATGACTCTTGTTGATATTGGATGATGGATTTTTCTGATTGGTATTGAAGCTGGTTTGCTAATATTTCAAGCCTATAAAATTGACTCAGACTTTTGTGTCAAAGTCTGATTTAGACTTAGTTTCTTCAAAAGGTAAATTCTCTTCGATTTTCAAGGAACTAGGATCTACTTTAGAGAAATATTTTACTTCAAAAAGTCTTAATTGGTCAAAAAATATATCAGATAGTGAGGTTTCAGACCTTGATCGAAATAAATACAACTCAAATTTCAAATTAAAATGTACGTCTTTGAGAGATAAAACTTTTGCAGGCCACAAAGAAGATCTTACCAATGAAATAGGATATGATTGAATTTATATGTGTTGATATATTTTCTTTCGATCAAGCCTCTCTGGATCTTCAACTGGATTAGTTGGATGAGGATCTAGATTTGATCTGGTGTATCTCCTCGAAGCCAAAATGTTCATTGTTCATCAACTTGCTTTTCTGCAACTTTTCAGATCAGCGTTAAATAAATCTTAGACCTATTATCCACAGGCTAAGAATTCAATGAAATAATGGTACAACCAGGGAATATCTATCACTTTCTTCCCTAATATGGTCGGCAAGATGTTATCACTCCACCGGATCTCCGAGACTGAGAAGAGACTAGCATACGTAATCACATACCAATATTTCGCCAAGTAGCTAGCCCTACTAGGGAGGAGAGGGCTCTCTCCACAAGATCACAATCAAGATGACCGGATAAAAAGGATTTTAGGCTAGTTATAGTAGAACTAGGGTTTGGTTGATTGATTTTGAGTGCTGGATGGTGAATAGGTCAGGGAAGAACTAGGTCATGGAAAATAAGGATCCGAATTGCGAAGATATGAGGGGGAAAGGAAGGTAAGCACTCTAACACATTAAGGTATCTTGATGGAGTGGTTTAGAATTCTAGGGTTTCATAAAATAGCATTGGAAACATGAATTATTTTCAATTAGAAGAAGATGAAACAAAATTGTAACTATTCCTCCAAAAGAGATCATAAGCTAATGAATTATGTCTTTCTGACTTAGGAATAAATTACATTCATAGATGGCATGAATATGAATATCAAAATACATTCAAAAATTTTCAAATATAAGAAGAAACAATGTAAAAACACATTACCACAAGAATCCCACCAAAATAGCTGCAACTCAGTCTATTATTTCTTGCCAAAAGTCTGATTACACTAGTGTTTAATGATCAAATTCTACATCATCCAACCCTTGCAATGAGAAAGGAAATGAAAGATATAGACCAAAAACTACTTCTACCACTCTCAAGGTCGAATCCCTGACTTGTGGAGCTGTTCCCAAAAGTGCTCAACTAGAATCCTAGTGATTAGGGATGTTAGCCAACTCATCCCTATCATTCATGAAACTGTTTCACTTTGACCAAAATTACATATTTACCTGATGTATCTACCCCTAGTAACTATTTATGACATAATTACATTTATATTTCACAATTACATCAGTAAAATTCCTTGAAATCCATCAATCAACTAAGAAAACTTGAAAATTCTAGAAAAATCAGTCAACTGTAAAAAGTGCGGCGTGCTTGGTGAAAAGTGCAGCGTGGGATTTTAAAACCACTTTTGGGTGACTTACCGAAGTCCAAATTGGGCCCAAGATGGCTCATTGGAAATATATTCCAGTATATGTGTCAAAACTGTGCTCAAACTATGAAAAATATTGAGTGAAGCTCCTAAAAAATGCATTCTCCCAAGAATGGTCAAAAAGCGCAGCAAGAGGCTAAAAAAACAGGCAGAAAGGTGGTTTTTGGGAGGTGCTTGGCCATTTCCACCGGTCAAAATCTCTGTGTTTTGAGTGCCAGTAGTAAAAATTTGATGTAGACATCATTATGAATCAAAATGTGCAGATATTTCTTCATTTGGAGGCCTCCACAAAAAGGCACAACGTGGCCCACATTATGCTTTTTGCAGGCTGACTGTGTAAAAAGTATGTCAAAATTTACAAAAATGCCCAAAACTTCAAAACTTGCCCAAATATCTTAAAAATTGGTGGATGAAGTGTTGATGAGGTGTCTCAAGCAATCAAGTAGGCATTAAAAAGTAACTCAAGTTTGTCCTCCTCCTTATGCTCGATTAGGGGTTTCTTGAGTTTATCCTTCAATTGCTTGATTATGATGTTTCAAATATTGTTTCTAGTGGTGTATCTATTAGCCATGTGTCTAAGCATCTAATTGTCCTTTTTGGCCTTATGGAGGAGCTTCTCAAGGTGGAGGTTCACTCTGTCAATCCACACTTCTCTATCATCATTGATTTCTTCTGCTATTATTTTGTCAAAACTGAGTTGTTCGACCTCATGTTTCTCTTGCTCTAAGGCTCTCTTAGGACCTCAAGTTTTTGGTCTTTTCTTGGTGGTTTGAGTCTCATCATGGTCAGACTCATCAGGTGCCATCACTGCTTTACCTTTTTTGTCTTGCCTCTTTGCCTTCAACAACTCTAATTCCAAGAGTACTTGTTTGCCTTTCTGCTGCTTGTTTTCTTGTTCAAGGAAGGAGATGAAATTTTTTTCTCTGGCCATATTATCCTACAAATCTCTAATTGTGGCATATTTTTCTTTGATGATCAGATTTGAGGCCTCATGATCATCTTGGACATCCAAGTCCACCAAATCAAAATCTCTTTCTTCCTCATGTAGGTCTTCCTCCTCTTGAACAACTGCCACTTGCTACTTTTGTCTTCCCTGTTTTGCTGATGAAGAAGGCAAGGCCCCTTCCACAATCTGTGGAGAAAACACTTACCTAGGTCCCCTCTGGTAGTTTTTGAAATATTTTTCCTATTTTGTTTTCTTCACTATGGCCCTACTATATAACCTAGGTTTCTTGTGAGAAACTGATGCTGATGGTGGAATAATTCTAGCAGGTTGACTTGGTCCTGTAGTGAAGACATCTGCCTTAATGAAGGTCTCCCATGCAATGTTCAGTTGATTGAGGTGGTGAAGGAAAATGATTTTAATTGGAGAGTGATGGAAGAGGATGTTCATTTGAAGCTCATAATCTCTGTTTTTCACTATGTAAGCCATCTTACCAATACTCTTGTACAAGTAGTAGGGGAGGTTGAGCAATTTCACCCTAGAAAAATGCATGAGAAACCTGATGTGATAGTTGTATAATCTGGATAATATACCCTCACATGTGAAGTATTTCATGATGATTTTCATCATGTGGGAAAACCTGTTCAACAACTGACCAAAAGGAAACACCTTTTTGATGTTATCTTTTTAAGGTGCCTTGATGTAAGGCTCATACAACTGGGCACCCAAATCCTTAGTATTACACCATTTTTCACCCACATTGGGTATCCCTATTTTTGTTGCAATGATGTAAGTGGAAATGGTGAAAGTCACCCCTGCTATAGTCACTTGGTATTTTTGGAGGTTGCTGATGAAAACCCTGGTCAAATTAGGATGACTTTGGACTCTTTGTACCATCTCACAAAATTCAAAGCAACCTACATGTTGGAAACATTTGACAGCTAAGGGTGATGCTATTAATTCCGTAGTGTTTGATGGCTCTAATCTCATAATTCTCCCTCCTTTTTTATATGATTTCTTCTCTTCATTTGTGGCATTTCTTTCCTCCTCCATTATGTCTCTTTCCTCTTCCATTGTGTTCCTTTCCTCCTCCATTATGCTCAGTTTGTCTTTGAAAACCTTAGGGGAGAAGGGGAAGGGAAAGGCAGTAGGATTGTAGGGTTAGAGGGTTGGGATGAGTGAGGAAAAATTTTGGGAAATGTTAAAGGGATTGGGGAGCTTAGGGAAATGATATGAGGGTGAAAATTGTAGGGAAATAGGGTAGGAAATTTTTATTATAGGGAGGTATCTAGCTGCCTAGGAAAGCACAACTAGGGTGGTAGGGTTTTAGGGAATAGGGCTTGGCAATGGGAAATGAGTGAATGTAATGGTAGTGTGGAGAAAGTTAGGTTGTAGGGAGGAAAATGGGGTCTAGGGGAAAACAATTAAGCTTGAAAACTATGAAATAGAGTTTCATGATGTTGTTTCATACTAGTTTATTGATATTGTTTTTATCTAGTATGTATTTTATGTGCTGAAACAACATGCCACTATTATTTAATCATACAATTAAAATTCATATATTTAATTGGCCTTGAGAATATATAAACTGGTCTAAAATAACCCAACATTAGGTCTCTGCTTTAGCTGTAGTTTATAGTCAAAATTCTTTGTTGGTTTATTGGCATAATTAGAATTCCTATTAAAATCAAGATTTTTCAAAACAATTACCATTAGAGAAATTTTGAGGTAAAAATTGGGCCTCAAAACAAAAATGTACAAAAAAAATCAACTTTATAAGAACCAATATAATTCAATATGACGATGTCAACCATGAGGATGACTCACCATTTTTGGAGTAAAAAGGTAAAAAGATAAAAAAAAAAAAATAATACTATTTTTTTTCAACATGTATGTTCAACTGATCTCTCTACGATTTTAATGAAATTTCATGCACGAGCACGTTTTGGATGCAAAATTTAATTTTGCATCCAAGAAGTACCCATGTTGCACACTTTCGATGGACCCCCTACTACACAAAAACTGTGAAATCACATTTTTTCATATATTTCACATTTTTCGTGTATTAGGGTCCATTGAAAATATGCAACATGGGTACCCCTTGGATGAAAAAATAAATTCTGCATCCAGCGAGTGCTCCCGCTTGAAGTTTGATTAAAATCATAGGGAGATAAGTGGAAAATACAAGTTGAAAAAGTAGTTTTTTTTTCTCTCAAAAACTTGAAGAGGTAATCTAATCTTATTTTATTATTTCCACTAATATTTTATAATATTCCTTAGGAGGCCTATTTTAGACCTTAGAATTTATCTAATGATAAATATAGAACCATAAACCCTTTATACTTTAGAATTAAAACAAGAGAATAGGCATTCTGTAGAAAATTTGAATAATTGATATATTATTCACCGAGATTATCCTGATCACACACTATTTTAGCTTCATGCACAATACATAATCTCTTCTACCATTGATCATTACATGCGGAAATAAAATAAATTGCATGCGCACATTAAAATCATAAACATTCACACATATGAAAACAATATTTCATGGGAAAGCTTAAAGCTGAAAACCCCAACTATCTGTATCTTATATGTCATAGAGATCATGTAACAATCATTGTAAAAAGCTCCTCACAAGCTCTCAACACAACCTCCAATTGCTACACACTAATCAAGCTAGATCTAGCAAAACACATGCTCCAATCTTTGCCACTTGATAGCCAGCCTCTATTGCGTAATCAATGCTATAGGATGTCTCATTAAATAACTTGAACCACCTGGCTTGTACTGCGCAATCCTCATGGGCTCCTCCAATCGCTGGTTGTTGCAAATATGCAACAGTATAGTCACAACTGATAGTTAACCTGCTCTTTCACCTATCTCTGCACTGGTCTCCACTGAAACTGTCCATGCACTGAAGTTAACTGATGTATTCTTTAGTTGATTAATGAGTTTATAATTAGTGAATTAATTAATAATTAATTCACACTACTCTTCACTAGTGTATTAATCAGTTAGACTAAATACAACTAGTTCAACTATGTTTAGATTAGTTAAACTGAACACAACTTCATTAACTCCTCAATCAACTCCACCAAACTCTCTCACATGAGTTCTAATTGAAGTCTTCATGCAATAGCTCCACTTAACCCCTAGGAATAGCATAATTCCTTCTGTCAGCTCCCGTGCCACATCTGTGCACTTAACTGAAGTGCTCCAAGAGAATAAGATAATGTTTATAGTCCAAATATTATTAAGAGATAATAATATTCGACATATCTATTTTTAGACTGGCAATCTAAAAATAGATTCTGCCCAGTATGTCTAAAAATAGAATTCCATCTATTTTTTCCGACTTGACCAACCATCCACAAATAACATCCTGCAACTCATAGAACATGATCCATATGTCTAAAAATAGACATAGTCTAAAAATAGACTTTGCGCCAAAAATAGCCTGCGGGCCCACTTAGTGAAGGCGACTCTTTTCACTAAGCTCATCATCTTGTTGCAATCTCAACACTCCCTCTCAACAATATAAGTATTATCTTCCACCCCTATCCTACCTCTGTGGTATTCGAATTTTCTCCTGGTGAGCACCTTCGTCAAGATATCAGCATCCTGATCCTCCTTGGGAATATATGAAAGTAACATGATCTTCCGCTGCACACAATCTCTGATATGATGATACCGATCCGTGAAGCCATGCCACCTCAACTCATCCTTCTATTTGTACCATGATCCATATCCCGATGTGCCTCTGAGATATCTCAATACATGCTTCCCCGCCTTCCAGAAGAGCTTGGTAGGCTTAACCATAGCTTGTGAAAGCTGGTTAACTACATAGCATATGTCGGGTCGTGTATTGACCAGATACATAAGCGACCCCACCAACTGTCGATAAACAGTGGCATCCATTACCTCCGCCGAAGTAGCATCCTCCTTCCTCCAACCACCAGGAAGAGGACTATCAACAGGCTTGCAGCCATGCATGTTGAACTTCTCTAGTATCTCCCGGGCATACTTACCCTAAGAAACAAACAGTCCACCACTGCGCTGCTCAATTTCAAATCCCAGGAAATAAAGAAGGAGGCCCATGTCCTTCATCTCAAACTCCTTTGCAAGATCAGCCTTGCATGAGAGTATCAACTGTTCATCACCGGTCAGTATCAAATCATCTACATAAAGTACAATGATCGACAACTTACCCTCCACCATTATCTGGTATAGGTTCAGATCCGCCTCACTCTTGGAGAATCCAAGTCCGGTGAAATAATTGTCTATCCGTGTGTACTAAGCACGAGGTGCTTGTTTCAATCCATACAACGCTCTCTTGAGCCTGCACACATGCGACTCGCTGCTGAAGATCTTGAAACCTTCAGGCTGCTCTATGTACACCTCCTCCTTAATGAATCCGTTGAGGAACACATTCTTCACATCCATCTGATGAATGTGCCACACCATCTATGCTGAGAGAGCAAGAATCGTCCGTATGGAAGAATACCTTGCGACAGGTGCAAAGGTCTCCTCATAATCTATCCCCTCAATCTGTGAAAAGCCTCGGGCAGCAAATCTTGCCTTATACTTCTCCACACTCCCATTAGCTACCTGCTTCACTTTGTAGATCCATCTCGAACCCACCACTGATTTCCCTTTCGGCCTTGGGACAATCTCCCATGCACTGTTTCTGACAATCGAATCATACTCTTCCACCATGGCATCTACCCATGTGGGATCCTCCACAGCTTCCTCTAAAGAGGATGGCTCTGTCACGATACATTGACTCATGAGAGCCATGTATCCAGTGTACCGATCAGGTGGCTGCCTCTATCTGCGCTGTGATGTAGGTGCTCCTACAATCCTCTCTGCATCTTGAGCCAGTCGCTCAGCTTCTGTAGTGCGCTTCTTCCCTCTGATGGTTGGCGCTGCATGAGTGGTCTCTTCCACTCCATGAACTTCATCTTGTGGCTGATCCACATCCTGAAGCTCATCCTTAGGAACTAATAGCTCTTCATCTGCATGCAAGTGTGGCTCCCTCTCAAGCGAACACTTCATGGCTTTCTCCTCATGAAATTTGATATCGTGTCACACAACAGTCTTGCGACTGTCTGGAAAATACACACGATAGTTGTGGGGTGTATTAGTGTACCCCAAAAATATCCCAACCTCTGCAGTCGGCTCCAGCTTCTTCCTGGCATCCTTCGTCACATGAATGTAAATAGGTGAACCAAAAATCCTCAAATGGGAAATATCAGGCTTCTTACCAGAAAACGCCTCCTCGGGTGTACTCATGCCAAGTATCCTGTGAGGACAACGATTTTGCACATATACTGTAGTATTGCATGCCTCAGCCCACAAGTGTATGGGAAGGCCCTGATCATGCAACATCGCTTGTGCAACACCCACGATCGTTCTATTCTTCCGCTCAACAACTCCATTCTGCTGTGGGTTATGAGGTGCTGTGAGCTCTCTTAGAATTCCTTCTGTGTTGCAAAAGTCCTTGAATTCGCCAGAGATGAATTCACCACCATTGTCGCTCATAAGAGCCTTCAGCTCCTTCCCCGATTCTTTCTTAACCAGTGCCTTGAACTCACAGAATTTTGAGTATGTCTCGCTCTTCTTCTGCATGAAGAAGATACAACACTTTCGAGAAAAATCATTAATAAATATCACATAGTACCTGTGCTTTGCTGTCAAAGCTACTGAGAAAGGTCCACACACGTCTGTGTGAATTCTCTCAAGGATCGTTGTGGCGTGACTATCCTTCTCGTGAAAGGTGGCTTTCACAAATTTTCCTAAGGTACACCCCTTGCACTGATCTGACTGCACAAGAGTACCCTTAGGAAGCCCAGTAGAAATCTGCTGCAGTATCTTCAAAGCTCCATGGTGAAGGTGGCTCAATCTCTGGTGCCAAAACTCGCCATCATCCTGGCTCACCAATCCTTCTGCCTTGCTTGCCATTGCTGCACAGCCATCTACCTGAAATTGATAAAGGTTCTTAACTTGAACCCCTATCCTCCGAGTCTCACCAGTTGCCTTACTGCGCAAGAAAGCCTTTCCCTCGCTAAAGACAACATCATATCCCTTATCTTCTAACATCGCCACAGAGATAAGATTCTTCTTCAATCCTGGAACATGCATCACTTCCTTCAATACGAAGGGTTTACCAGACTCCCTCTAAAAGGAAATGGTACCGATACCGGTCGCACTGTATCTACCATCATTGCCCATCTCGATGTGCACTCCAAGATCTTTCTCATCCAGATCAGTAAACAAATCTCGATCTCCTGTCATGTGAAAAGACACACCACTGTCAAGAAACAACAATGAACCCATCACACTTGAGACCAAGCATGCAATTAGTGAAAAACCCAACTCAAACTGCGAGGCTAAGGCCTCTCCAGCTGCAGATCCAGCGGCCTGCTTATTTTTCTTCTTCTGTGGACAACTAGTGGCGTAATGTCCGTGTTGGTGACAATGAAAGCACTTCACCTTGGACATGTCCTGCTTCTTGCCTTTCGCACTGGATTGAGAAGCTTTCTTTCTCTTCCCCTTCTTTGCTTTGGCATCCAAAGCGCAATTCTCTTCATCATAGTTCTTTGATGAAGATCCGTCCCTAGTACTTTGCCTTATCTCCTCTTGCACAAGATCCGACCAAATTTGCTCCCATCCTGGCAATTTCTCCCGACCATTGACAGAGTCCTGATAGGAATGCCAACTCTTCGGAAGCCCAAGGAGAGCCAAGCTCACTAAGTCCTTGTCATCAACATTAACCCCCACACTTCCCAGCTCATCCCTGCTTTGGATGAACTTCGTGAGGTACTTGGGCATATTGTCGCCTTTCTCCATTTTTATGTTTCTGAGTCTATCCTTGAGCGCCAACTTCCTCTGGTCGCTCTTGCTTTGGAATAAGTCTGTCAAAGCTTTCCACATCAAGAATGGAGAAGCCTTACCATGAAGGTTGGACACTATGTGATCCTTCACACCTTCCAACAGAATTCTTTGACACTTTGCTGTCTTCTTTTGCCATGCGTCAAGTACGGCAGCATCACTAGAAGTAAGTTTTGGAATTTCTGCATCTATGAACTCCTTCAACCCATTGTCATCTAGCACCACCTCCATCCTGTCCTTCCATGCAATATAATTCGAGCTGCCCTCAAGGGCATACTCCAATCGCAATCCGTTGAAAAACATCTCAACTTCGACACCAAGAAAACACTACTGCAAATTCGAATTCCACCAGCACAAAACTCAACCGCTTCAATGTTTTGCAATTGCTCCAATGATCAATATCGCTCTGATACCATGTAGAAAATTTGAACAAATGATATATTATTCACCGAGATTCTCCTGATCACACACTATTTTAGCTTCATGCACAATACATAATCTCTTCTACCATTGATCATTACATGCGGAAATAAAATCAATTGAATGCGCACATTAAAACCATAAACATTCACACATATGAACACAATATTTCATGGGAAAGCTTAAAGCTGAAAACCCCAACTATCTGTATATTATATGTCATAGAAATCATGTAACAATCATTGTACAAATATCCTCACGAGCTCTCAGCACAACCTCGAATTGCTACACACTATCAAGCTAGATCTAGCAAAACACATGCTCCAATCTTTTGCCACTTGATAGCTTGCCTCTATTGCATAATCAATGTTGTAGGATGGCTCATTAAATAACATAAAACACCTGGCTTGTACTGTGAAATCCTCATGGGCTCCTCCAATCATTGGTAGTTGCAAATATGCAACAGTATAGTCACAACTGATAGTTAACCTACTCTTTCACCTATCTCTGCACTGGTCTCCACTGAAACTATCCATGCACTGAAGTTAATTGATGTATTCTTTAGTTGATTAATGAAGAGTAATTAGTGAATTAATTAATAATTAATTCACACCACTCTTCACTAGTGTATTAATCAGTTAGACTAAATACAACTAGTTCAAATATGTTTAGATTAGTTAAATCAACACAACTCCATTAACTCCTCAATCAACTCCACCAAACTTCTCTCACATGCAGTTCTAACCGAAGTCTCCATGCAATAGCTCCACTTAACCCCTAGGAATAGCGACTCCTTCATAAATTTCCCTTGTATACATCTGTGCACTTAAATCAAGTGCTCCAAGAGTAATACAAGATAATGTTTATAGTCCAAATATTATTAAGAGCTAATAATATTCGACATATCTATTTTTAGACTGGCAATCTAAAAATAGATTCCACCCAGTATGTCTAAAAATAGAAATCCATCTGTTTTTTCCGACTTGACCAACCATCTACAAATAGCATCCTGCAACTCATAGAACATGATCCATATGTCTAAAAATAGACTTTGCGCCAAAAATAGCCTGCGGGCCCACTTAGTGAAGGCGACTCTTTTCACTAAGCTCATCATATTGTTGCAATCTCAACACATTCATTTTCTCTTGTAGGAAAATTTAAGCAAATCTTCAATTCTTCTTTTCATGGTGCAAATTTAAAACATACATTATCTCATAAGATATTATATAGCTAAAAAAAGAAATATTAATATAAAAAAATTCAACTTGCTCATTATAGCATTAAATTATAAATATGCATTTAGAAGTATCACAGAATAATTGTTCACATATAAAAATTCCATAAAAGAAAGCATTCTCGTCCAAGAATAATATTCCACCACATTTAACAAGTGAACATTTGACCCCCTTTTTAAATTAAAATGAAATTTTGTAGACCTCCTCATGAATTTGTTTTAAAAAATAATGAGTACCCCTTTCTATGTATATGGTTTATATTAGATATGAGACAATAATAATTTCACTTTCTTAAGAATATAGTCTAAGTGATAAAATAATATTTGATACCACTTTGTAACACACCCAACCTTCTAAGTCACCTTGAGGAGATGGAGGTTAGACTCTAAACCACATTTTGAGATAACATCCATGTCTATCTCTTCCATAGCTTCGCAACAATATAAATTTCATTGGATTCTAAGATTTAAGAATACCAAACTAGGATCCTTGAGGTTGTCATTAATACTACCACATCATCATATTCATGCCACTAACAAATGGCCAATGTTTTGGCACCCTAGGTTCACATGTTTCCCAAGGAAGGTGCCATATATGTGTATAACTTTATCATGCAATGAAATCCACACACACAATTACCACTCAAGGTCCGACATGCATAAATAAAATTCCTATTCACCATCAAAAAGACATTATAAACCCCAATCCCATTCATAAACTTTACCCCAATTTACAAGAAATATATGTAAAAAAGTGTATATATATGATATACAAATGAATTATTACTTCCAAAAATGAGTTACTACAATAATTCTTCAAATTTTTGTAAATAAATGAATTATAGACAACCATTAATAAAACCATATCATCCATGCGAACATTTTGCATAAGTATACATATGCATATTGTATAAAGGAAGTTTTACTTTTAAAAAATAATTTATTTCAAAAATTCATAACTTAACTAAGAAAATTATTACCCAAAATTAACATTTCTCCAATATACATACAAACCTACATACAAATCTAGTATTATATAAATGAATTTTTACCTCAACATAATAAGTCACACCAAGAATTCATTAACATTTGATAAAACAATATGTTTTTATTAAAAATTACTAAAGCTCCCATATACATGCAAAACTTATATATTTATTACAAATTCACTCCATTCTAGTAACTAAATAAATTCTTAAACAACATTACTAATATATATATATATATATATATATATATAATTTCAAATTCATGCTTAACCCATGGCTTAGTTCTCACAAAACCATGAACTTATCCAAGTTGAAAATGATACACTGGACTTAAATAAAATGACCCACTTATACATTACAACCAAAATACTGAGGTGAGGCCATAAGGACGAGTTACTCCAACATACCACTCAGCTGAATTTTGAAAATTAAAAGCATAAATAGTCCATTACATTTTAGAGAAAAAAACTAAAATTAGCCTATTTCTTGAGGAACATATTGAATATAAAATTCCTTCTTAAATGAAACAAAGTAATCACATATATCTTCCCAAAATTTATGCCAGCTTGAGGAAATTCTTTCCCCATGGCGGTGAGCTCTATTCCCTAGCAACAGAAGAATTGAGAAATAGTTCCCAATCGCTATAAAATTAAAATTACGAAGAATACCCCAGGTCTGTTCATTCCCCGATTCAGGAATGATTTTTTAGTACATCATTTAACAGGTGCTCTAAGAAGGATTCTATTAGTTGACGTCATTTGAGAAGGATTTGAGAATTTCCACTTGATCCTCCAAGAAAATTTCATGAGTTCATTAGTGATTTAATTTATCAATTAATTATATATTTTGGTTGAGGACTTTCTCATTTAGTAATTGTCATAAAACAATGGTTTTTACTCTTGTAATTAGATTTGTAATTCTAATGGAACATTTTGCACATGAGCAGCATGTCTAAAGATTTTTTAAGATCATGATCTAGTTAGATACCAATTTTATGTATAAGATTTATTTATGAAATATCTTTTTATTGAGTTGGCTACTTACCTTTATAGAGGTGTACATACCTTACTCTCTTTTGGATTTGATCATGTAACTTTCTAAACATAAACATACATGTGCAATTATACACTGTCATACATACATAATGAGTGATAAGTAAAAAATTTTCTTATTTAGAGATGCACAATTCCTTCAATTCTCAACATAAAGTTGACATCATTTAAAAAAATATCAATAATAAAAATTATTTAAGTGTTTGCTATAAATAATATATTTTTACGTTGTAAAATGCCTTATTTGGAAAAAAATCCCCCTAACTGCCACGTGTACCATTGTGCACCATTGATTTTGATGTTAGACGATTGAAACAATGTTTAGCATCAAATTAAATGTTGTTATTATTAATCAGTTATAGAAGAAAACCGTTTTAGAAACTTTTTTTTTTTAATGTTGCCCTCATTTTATGATCCTCATAATGGTTTCGCAGGTACGCACGTTATGCTCACTCCCTAGAATATACTATGGAGAATTCAAACTCATATTCTACTGACCTATCACCTAGTTTCCAGGTCGATATGTTATCTCCCTTCGTCATTGCACATTCCCACTCTTGAGTTGTGCTGGTAGTTGTTTGGTGAAAGTTGACTGAGTTTCTTTTTCTTTGTTCAGTTGTTATGTATTTCTGGAAACTTCCTCTTTGTTGAGTGATATAATCCCTATAGTTGCATTTATTCATAATAACCAATCTAAATGGGGAATAATTCTAATTGTAATTTAATAGAGATATCAGGGCTTTAATTTATGTCTATCTAACCAAACTATTTTCATGCAATAGTTTAAATTCTAAGTAACCATTTATATTTATATGTAGTTGAATGACATGTATGCCTTGTGCTGTGGATTTTTCATAGACATGGTATCTAAATTATTTCATTACCTAGGTTCGTAATAGTCCCAGTTACTATGTTCAATGGCCTATTAGTAGGATATTTCTTTCCATATGAATGTGTATGGTATCATGAAACTTATATGGCTTGTATACTAGAAATGGATTCTTTACTTTTATTACATTGTTTACATATTAAATTCAGTTTAATAACAAGCAGTCAAATATTTTAACTCGGTACTAAAACTGATGGTTGAGTTTTGATTATCGGTCAGTCTATTAAGATCGGTTGGTCTATTAAGAAATCAAGTACCAGTGGAATTATTCAGTGTACTTTCTGGAGTTATAACTATAGTTTCTCTTTGTGAATAATAGTTAACTTACGTTACCATTCCAGATCCTCTATTTATTTATTTTAAAGAATTTTTTTGGGTATTTAATTATCTCCGTTCTTGTCATATTTACGCTGTAAAGAGTCTCTCTTTGAAAAAATCCCCCCCAACTGCCATGTGTACCATTTTGCACCATTGATTTTGATGTTAGACGATTGACATAGTGTCTACCTTCACTTATAAGGACTGAGTTTCACATTATTCTAGTTTATGTGGTGGCTTGCAAAGGTTTTGAGGGTTATCCAAGTAAATGTTTAAGTGATGTGCCTTTGAAAGGCTGAAAAGGTGCATTCATTTTTATTGTTATGGTTTAAAAGGTTTTCTAAACTCTTTTTTATTTTAATTTTTAATTTTTAGGAGGTACTTTAAAGTTTATTTTATTATTTTCTTTTGTTTTTTTTATATGGTAAATACTTATATTTTTCCTTAGTGAAATTCCATGTTGCCAACTTTTAACTTCAAAGAAAATAAAATATTATTTGTATATCCAGAGGGTTTCATGTGATAGAGGTTAGCAATAGTGAGAGAAAATATATGGTAATTTTATCAAGCTTATCATTTTTTATAATGTTTTGACTTGAACATTATTCTAAAATAAATATTGATGTAGTTATATTAAGCAATTAGGAGCATAATCTGTCCCTAAAAACAATTGTTAATTTTACTATTTTATCTTTGATTGATTCCAAATAATAGTATAATTTATAAATAAATTAAAAAAGAAAAAAATACATGTATTTCTAATTTTTATATTTAATAATAAAGCTTACAATTATTGTTGATATTACGGTGATCATTTGGATACTTGATATTTATTTGTGATATATTTTTAAAAATGCTATGATATTTTCATTTATTTATATTTTGAAATATATATTAGTTTATAATACTTGTTAAAAAAAATTACAACTAAAGTATAATTGTTTTTATCGAAAAAGAGTCATGATTATAGTTACTTGTGATGTTATTATTATTTGTATTGTTAAAATATATAATAAGGACAATTATAAAAACTTGGTTTTTAAATATATTCTAATTGATGGTGTCTCCAAAAGATTATTTGTGATATATTTTTAAAGCAATATGAGCATGTTATATTTATATGTTTGAAATACATACTAGTTGATGATAGTTCTTAAAAACCAATGTACAATAAATGATTAGGCTTACAAAAAATTCATAATTATAGTAAAGAATGATATTATTATTTTTTGTATTGTTAAAATATATATTCATTAAATGAAAATATGAAAACTAATTGTATTTTTGATATTGTAATATTCCTAAATTAGCATGCAGCTAATTGGAATATTAGTTTTTCTCTTGTCATTTAGTTAGATGAATAAATGGGTAGGGAGGCCCATAAATCTCTTTAGTAGGCATAAAATCTCTCTTAATATGAAAAGGGATCATATTCATAGCTGGATTAAGCACCCTCATGTGTGAACAGGGGCTCATGCATGTGGACAAGGTCAAGTTTGACAAAGTCAATAGCGCTGGTATGGAGGGAGTGGATCATCATTAAGAGACAACGCGGTGTGAATGGGAAGAAGACTCCATGATGGTGGAAACCCTAATGAGTGGGACCCAAGGTGAGAAGGCGCACATCATTGTTTATAAGGAGGGCAAGGCAGCCATAGTGAGTTATGTTATTGATTATTGATTTTGTGGTATGCATGACTTCTTGCATTCTTCAGCTGATTAGTTGAGCTTGTAGTGCTGTTTAGCACAGGGTGTTCCCATGCAGGGATACCATCTCTTCCCTTGAGGTAGCCTCTTGGAAGAGTATAGTACCATCATTTCCACACATCTAGCATTCTATCCAAGCTTCAGTATTCAGCTACAATGCAGTTTCTGCAGAGTATTATGTTGTGTTGCAACGTGTTGCAGTGGAGGGTTGAGAAATCCACTTTCTGAGCTAGTTTTTCAGAGGAGGAAGAATTATTCTCTTTTGGAGATCAACAAGGGAGGTTCTTGAGCTTTATTTCAAATATTGGCACTAGGACAACCTATTCCCATCATCTATAGTGCATATTCCCTCTTTGACCGTGTTATTTCAACAATCATTTGTAGTAGAGGTTTCAGTGCTTGTTTTGGAGGGTGAGATCTTCAGTGACAGGATCAACCTTTCACTTGAAGGATCTATTGGAGGATATCTATTCATTATATATATCAACTACATCCATCTCATCTAGGTATTCAATAGCAGCTTCTATTCAGCCCTAGGGATGCATTCCGACATTTTGGTATTTTGGGTATTTCCAGAAACCCTTTCCGGGTTGTCTTGGAAATGTGTTTGGGAGCCTAGATTTTCACTCCCAACATTGTTTGAGCTATAGATCAGTAAATCCACCTTGTTATATCTTTTTGTATCATTTTATGCCCAAAAAATGCGTTGTCATGGCTCATGGCACTTGTATGGAAATATTTTTCATATATTAGCATATTTTCCTATTGGAGGCTTGTTACCTATTGCTTGAGTGACATGATCCTCAAGATCTTGTGCTTAAATGTTTGCTGATATATTTAATAAAATTGTTGTTTGTCTTATATCATGGTGTATTGATTTTTTCATTGCTATTTCCATTATTGTGTTCAAATATTGCTACTTCCCCATTTGGGAATATTACAGTGGTATTAGAGCATAATCTTGGCTTATCTTGTGAGTTTAAACCAATATGATATAAGAAGAAGAAGAGAAGAAAACGAGATCTAAAATGATGGAAGAAATGAGATTTGTCTCATCACTTTTCAGATCTATGAAGAACCTCTCCAGGGAGGTCAAGCAGATGAGAGAGGATAAATGCAATGAGACCTCAAAAGGGTTTCAGGAAGAGGAAGGTCCATGTACTTCCTATCAGTAGAAGAAAGAACCGGCGTTGCATAGAGCTCCAAAATAATACACTGTGCCTTTTTATTTTGAGGAAGAAGACAAGAGGCATGGAGATGGAGGACACTTGGAACATGAAATTCTAAATGAATACCTGGCAGAATAAAAGTCTCAACCTAGAGCTTTCAAGGAGAATATAACTCTCCCACAATTCATTCAGCTCAAGGAAGAAAGAAGACCTTGCAGAAATAGATTCCTATTGCCTACATTTGATGGGTCATCCACATGTACAACAAGAGCTTGGGGAATGAAGTTGGATGCATTTTTCCTGCTACATCTAGTAGTAAAGAGGGAAGATGTTGAGATTGTAGCACTGCACCTTGACGGTGAAGCAAGCATTTGGTGGTTCGGCCATTTGAGTCATGCAAGAGTGACCGCATATGCATATTTTACTCAAATATTGATTAAGGAGTTTGACAAGAAGAAAGCAGATGAGAAGAGGCCTTCACCACCACTTGCTACAATAGCCCTTGCATATTTGAAAAGTGGTCTTGATCTCTTGACATGTAGAGTCCCATGCATTATTTTGGAGATGAATGAGGAGGAGGAGACTTATACCAGCACTGATGCAGCCATAGAGGAGCAACCATCATCATCAGTAGTTGGGGAAGTCATCACATTGGAGGAAGGAATCCTTGTAGTAGTACAAGATGTTCCCAAGCTTTACCAAGGTATGCATATGTTTCCACTTCCTGTTATTTCAGCACATCTTATGGAGAGTTGTGGGAATCTGCCATTGCATGACCAAGGGTCAAAGCACATTGCTAATTTGGAGCAGCAGATTATCACTACGCTGAACCGCCTTGAGTTGTTCAAGGAGGGGGTAAAAAATCATCCTGGTTATTCATTATTGAGATGCACACAAATCCTGGGGTTGGAGTGTGGATTCCTGGAGGATAGGATGAGAATTTTCCTAAACAATCCAATTCAGAACTATATGTTCAACGTTGAGCGTGAGCATGAGACAAAAAATACACCATTATGGAGATCAACAACGCTGTCATTGAGAAACAGTGATGAGTTGGGGGCCCAAATATGGAGCATTCTGATGACCATTTTACTTGTGTGACATTGGATGGATAGATGATTGATGAGAAGCATATTATCTTTCATTGTTGTTATGGATCTTTCTTGATGAGCATTTCACAGCTTAATGAGAATACTTTTCCTTCAACATACTTGGATCCCTATGGATTCAACATAGTAATTGATGAGTGGTATCCACTTGGGGATCTCCAAGAGATTGCATTTCAACATCCCATAAATGAAAAGGTAGAAATCTGAAGTGGGAATATGGTATTCTCCATTGGAGGAGTACCAATATGGAGAATGGTAAGAGACACCCACATTTGGATGAATGGGTGTGGATGGTGAGCAAGAGGCTGGTGAATCACCTACATATCTATGACACAGGGTAGCAGGAGGCATGGCTGCATTGTCTACCCTTGAAAGAGTTTGGTCATCATATGACACATTCTATTTCAAAGAGTATGTTAGTGGATGGGATTTGGCATGGTACTTGCAGCATGTGGCAGCAGGGAGTTTGGGTACATTATCTTGATATGGAATTCTTCATATCAATCATCATGTTTTCATCTCATGATTTTCATGATGGAGGTGTGAGGAGGCAGTAAGAGCTATTGCTGTTTTGGCTACTCTTGGAAGAGTATGGGTTGTATTTCTCCCATACTTTACAGTATGTTTCAGGAGGGAGGAATGGCACAATCAAAGTGCAAGGTTGCTACCCTTCAACATTGAAGAATCAAGAGGTACTTCCACATAGGAAGGATACTCCCACACATGGTAGCATGATGGTGGATGAATTTGGCATATGGCATGTCAAAGAATGGAGTCATGGAGTGGCAAGAGCCTTATCACTAAGGCCAACAGTGCTGTCACTTGGCAGTATGGATCTATTGTTGGAGTGTTCCAAGGGGAGTATGCATCCCTTCATTTTGCAAACCTTTATGAGGAGATTATCATGGGAGGGCTCACCTATGGACCTCACTTTCAGTCTACTCACAATGCATCGTAAGAAATGTATTTTTGTACTTATTGATCATTTCATAAAGTATTTGCATTCTCTCATCATCTATGTACATTGAATTTCTCCACAAGAGGGCAAGATTATCTTTGGGTTTCATGGTCATTTTAGGACCAACATTTGTGATGGAGATAGCCCTTCTTTGCATGAATTTGGGAAAATGTGGTGTTATTCTTGTTATGCTCAGCTGATATATCTTGCCATTTACTACCTCATAATATATGAGAAAACATGCACAACTAGCAACTTGTTGGGAGACAACTTGCCACATGATGTTCTAAAACAACAGTGGGTAAAACTGCATTGTATCCACTGGAGAAACCATTGGTACCATCCAAAATTTCACATAACCTTAAGCAATTTTCTGATTTGGATACCACATGGGGGTGATGTACCATTCATTTTGTATGGGATGGTTTGGGCTCATGAAACTAGAGGAGGGGTCTTTGGAGATCCAGTTGTCCTTTTGTATCTTAAGGGAAATAATATTGCAACCCAATATCAGTAGTAGCTCTAAAATTTCCATAAGTGTAGAGAGAGACAACGTGGGGTAGGCCATTTTGTCAACCATGTTAAGTTATGCAACCCACCTACATTGCAGGAGCCAAAGGTGGAGGAGATTTTTCATGAGTTACCATTTTGGAGGATGGCTCATTTTGTATGAATGATAGCTTGGAGATGGCAGACTCACATGGGAATGATAGTTCCCAATATATTTCAGATTCCATGCCTCAAGGATGCCTCTAGACACACATTGTTGCCTCCATGGGTGTTTTACTTCTTCATGATGATAGCTATTTGGGATGGTTTCCAAAAGCTAACTTGCATACTTGGGAGGGGCACTTGGAGATTATTTGATGAGACAACATCTTGTTCCTTGGAGGAATTTATTATATGAGGATGTTATAGGAGGAGGAGAGGAGGCTCTTCAGTTCTATCCTTGCAGTTTCTTGAGGACAAGCAACATTTGGGAGGGGAGGATTGTAATATTCCTAAATTAGCATATAGCTAATTGGAATATTAATTTTGCTCTTGTCATTTAGTTAGATGAATAAATGGGTAGGGAGGCCCATAAATATATTTAGTAGGCATAAAATCCCTCTTAATGTGATAATGGATCATATTCATAGCTGGATTAAGCACCTTCATGTGTGAATAGGGGCTAATGCATGTGGACAAGGTCAAGTTTGACCAAGTAAAAAACACTGGTATGGAGGGAGTGGATCATCATTAAGAGACAACACAGTGTGAATGGGAGGAAGACTCCATGATGGTGGGAAACCTAATGAGTGGGACCCAAGGTGAGAAGGCTCAAATTGTTTATAAGGAGGGAAAGGCAACCATAGTGAGTTATGTTATTGATTATTGATTTTGTGGTCTGCATGACTTCTTGCATTCTTCAGCTGTTTAGTTAAGCTTGCAATGTTGTTTAGCACAGGGTGTTCCCGAGCGGGGATCCCATCTCTTCCCTTGAGGTAGCCTCTTGGAAGAGTATTTTACCATCATTTCCACACATCCGACATTCTGGCCAAGCTTCAATATTCAGCTACATCACAGTTTCTGCAGAGTATTGTGTTGTGTTACAGGGTGTTGCAGTGGAGGGTTCAAAAACCCACTTTCTAAGCTAGTTTTTTAGAGGATGAAGCATTATTCTCTTTGGGAGATCAACAAGGGAGGTTCTTGAGCTTTCTTTCACATTATGCACCAGGCCAACCTATTCCCATCATCTATAGCATAGATTCCCCCTTTGACTACGTTATTTCAGTGAGCATTTGCAGTAGAGGTTTCAGTGCTTGTTTTAAAGGGAAAGATCTTCAGTGACATGATCAGACTTTCACTTGAATGATATATTGGAGGATATCTATTCATTATATATATCATCTATAACCATATTCATCCAATTATTCAGTAGCAGTTGCTATTCAGCCTTAGGGCTGCATTTCGGCATTTTGGTATTTTGGGTATTTCCGGAAACCCTTTCTAGTTTATCTTGGAAATGTGTTTGGGAGCCTAGATATTCACTCCCAACATTTTTTGAGCTATATATCAGTAGATCCACCTTGTTATTTCTTGCTGTAGCAGTTTATGCCCAAAAACTACGCTGTCATGGCTCTTGGCACTTGTATGGCAGTATTTTTCATATATTAACATATTTGCCTATTGGAGGCTTGTTTCCTATTGCTTGAGTGACTTGATCCTCAAGATCTTGTGCTTAAATGTTTGCTAATCTATTTAATAAAATGGATGTACAGTTTTCTTATATCATGGTGTATTGATTTGTTCACTGCTATTTCCATTATTGTGTTGAAATATTGTTGCTTCCCCATTTGGGAATATTACAGATATTCTCATGGTATTTTTAATATTTATATGTATTTGTTATATATTTTTTAAAAGTATTTATATTTTTCAAGTATATATTGGGTTATAAGTTGTTATTCTTTGTGGTTTTGATCTAATCTCTTTTTTCCTATTGAAAATCTATTTTTTGGTACTTCGATACTTATGGTTCTTAGAGAATAAATGGCTATACTAATCAAACACCTCATTTTCTAAACTTCTTATTGTTCTTAGAGAAGAAATGGTTATACTGATCAAAAAATTTATTTTCTAAACTTCTTGAATGATGATATTTCATCTTAGGACCATTTTTGGAGTAGAGAGTACTTTAACCAAGTACCTCACCTTATGGGTCACCTTTACCATAGTGCCTAGGAATACACAAACCAAAAATACATTGTGCAAAAGAACTAATACTTATTTAAAAATGATATTAACATATGTAGTTGTAACCAAATTATGTAATTGAATAACCCAATCGTGTAACACATATTCCTTTGACAAATGTGATAGTATATTTTTAAATTGAAAGGGTTGTTGAGTGCTTTAAGGTGTTTATATATTCTCATAGTAACCCATTAATTGTCTTTTTAATGCTATGATGTAAATTAATGTTCATTTATTTTCAATGATATGAGGTAAAGATTATAATTACACATTGAGGTTTATGTTGGATTATTTAAATGATGTAATTAGTTTTTTTTTGTTGAAAATTTTGAAAAATGAAAAATTTATGATTACTCAAGAGAAAAAATGATGAAATTATTTATGTGTTTATTAAGAGGTTTTGTAAGTATATCATTAAATACCTAAGTTATACCATAGATGAGTTGTTATTCTTTGTGGTTTTGATGTAATCTCTTTTTTCCCATTGAAAATTTATTTTTTGGTACTTCTATACTTATGGTTATTAGAGAAGAAAGGGTTATACTAATCAAACACCTCATTTTCTAAACTTCTTGAATGATTATATTTCATCTTAGGACCAAATAACTAATACTTTTCTAAAAATGATATTAACATATGTAGTTGTAACCAAATTATGTAACTGAATAGCCCAATCTTGTTGTTCACTCTCTGTAGTTGTAGCTATCCTGCATGATTCATGTGAGAGCATTTCCTCTATACTACTCTTTCCTATGTTACTGCTTTACAACGTTTCCTTCGCAACATATGGTGCAATTGCTAGTTATATAAATTTGTGGTGCTCTTTCTAATGGTTAATAAAACAATACACTTCATAAAAAAAAGAAACAAGCTACATGATTTAAATAACTATCAATATTAATAGACTAAACAGTACATGATAAAGATTAAAATATTAACTTCATGAGACATCTCACATTACTAAAACTAAAAAAAACATAAAAAAAAACAACTAAATTATGACTTTATTTTAAAGTAAATTATTATTTACATCAGGTTTGATGTGTGGCTAGAGAAACCACAACCCAGGGGCATTTAAGCCATCAAAATCACCTGGGGTCCAGGGGATTGCACTAGGCCTAGACCACACTCGATTTTTTCCCACATAGTTTCCAATTGATGACTTTCACATCACGGAGTGACTTAATAGTACACCCTCTATTCTACACCCCGTGGGAATTTTAAATTAAATTATTATTATGAATTAAAAAGAATTAATATACGAGTTAAACATATATATACATCATTCACTTTACCATAAAGATTCTTAACTTGTAAATAGACTTTGTTACAATATCGTGACTTATAAAAAAAACATGTAAAAAAAGCCATAATTCATTTGATATAACACATGTTTTTTAATAATCAATGTAATTAAAATAGTAGAAAGTGAATAATTATTTTAAAGGTAAATATCAACCTTTGATTTGTGAATAGTAATAAGAATATTCTAGAATCCTTTGATTTGTGAATAAGAATAAAAATATTCTAGAATATTTCATGGATATTAAATTCCTATCATCCTAATAATTAAGTTAAAAGTATAAAAATTCTATTTCAAATATAATATCATAAAATAAAATACAAATAAAAATAAAAGAACCTACTCAAAATAGTAAAAAAAAATAAAAAAAATCATAATGGTAAAAAAAATCTAATAAACTTATTTTGAATAAAAATAATAATAATATGTTCACAAATATTTAAAAATATGTATAAAAAATGAAAATTTAATTATAGATTGTAGGTTTCTTTGATTGAAATGTGAAAAGGAACCAATTGGATTAATATCTTTTACTTGGTTCCATCTCATGCTAATAGGTCTTGCACAGTCTTATCAACACACTCCACCCTCTTTTTCCTCTCTTTGTCCTCCCTCTCCATTTTCTTTCTATTGTCTCTCCTCTTTACAATTTGAGTGGGCCTAATGGTTAAGAGCATGTGTTTCCTCCTAAGAGGTCACAGGTTCAAAACCAGAGGGGGATAGTATGTATGCCTTTGTAGACTTAGCAGTCAATTAGCAGTCAAATCGATGCGCGAAAGTGGGTCTCTGGTCCCACAAACAAGGGGTTCTCATACACCAATTTGATGTTATTATATTGTTATTATTATTACCCCTTTTCACCTTCCTATTTTCCTTCCCTTTGTACCTCTATTAATTTAGAATTTTGTCTTTAAATTAAGCTTTTTATTTAACTAATATCATATAATTTTAAACTATTATTAGTATCATATATTTAATTTAATAATAATTAGATATTATATTAAATATAATAAAATATCTTATCTAATCCAATATTAAAATATTTAAATTTCTATTATAATTTTATAATATAATACATTATTTATTTATTATTATTATAATTTATCATAAATATATTTTAATTAGAACCTATTTTTCCATAGAAAAAGATAATGTAATTTTTATTTTAATTAGAAACTAATTTTTTTTTTTTTTTTCTTTTTAGAAAAAGACGATGCATTTTTTTTTTTCTAATATTTTGAGGGAAACGAGAACCATACAATCATATTTGTTACACAAGATCACATCGCGTTGCTGTCAATGAAAATCCTCTTAGCTGGCATCAACCCCTGCTGACAATACATAGCAAGGTTCACAGACTTACGCCTGACAGGCATCCTCAGGGTTTGAACCAGTGACCTTACAAACGAGTGCCTTAACAAAACACTCAATTACCAACAAACTGCCACCCCATAAATTGTAATTTTTACTCTATTACAAAAGAAGAAAAATTACATTTTATATATACGCAAGCGTATTTCAAAAAGCATACACTGAACAACAACTATAGAAAAAAATCTTATATTCAAACTAAAACCCTAAGGGCCGAAATCCTTAGGCCAAATATCTATTAATAAAGACAATATAGACATGCAAGCCTTCTCATGAAAATCCCAAAAGGAACATACCTCAAAGTCCAAAAAAAACAACTTGGAAACAAACACCCAAAGAAAAGGAACATGGCAACAAAACCCATACCAAAACAGATTTGTGACAGCATCAACCAAGCAGACACTACTAACCAATGAAAAGGGTATGACGACGACACAATGGAGAAGGGCGATGACACCAACAAAGCGACAACACCACGAAATTGGTAACAACAAACTACATCCAACACACAATAAAGAAAACAACCCACATGCAAACACAACGACGAAAACAAGCTTGAGAAAAAGAAACGACGAAAACAAGCTTGAGAAAAAGAGTCACGACTTTAGGATTAAGTAGAACACAAACCTTTCAAAGGTACAAAGTAGGGAAGAGGCGATTAGAATTCCAACCTCCCCTCCATACTCTCAACTCAATAAAACATGTCACCTGTCTATCATTAATTAAAACATACTAATATAGATATTAATATTCATTAATGAATTTAATTAAGAACTATTAATATTTTTAAATCTATTAACACATTTATTAATTGTTATTATTAATATATAGATCTATTTATTAGATTTAATGATTTGAAGTTTTTTATTTTTATTTTTATTTAATCTATTTACATTTTTCTACTCTATGGCTTTGAATTTAACTAATCTATATAGTAATTCTATGGCTTTGAATTTAACTAATCTATATAGTGATTTTATATAAGTAAGTAGTATATATTTTTAGATTATATTGATTATATATTAATAATTTTCTATTCTATGACTTTGAATTTAACTAATCTATATAGTAATTTTATATAAGTTGTATATATTTTTAGATTTTATTGATTATATATTAATAATTTTCAAACTTTTAGATTTCAAATTATATTTATGTCATATATCTATTTGTTTTTAGTATTTCTAAATTATGTTATAATTTAAATATTTATTATTAAATCATTAATATAATTATTATATTGATTTAAATAGGGTGTTTTTTTTTTCAAACCATTTCATATTTCTTTTTTTTTCTCTAATCATTACTCTTTTCTCTAGCTATATGTGATTTTATGATGTGTCTTATATGTATATATAATCTCATTGATTACTCTTTAAAATAAATTGGTATATTTTGACAAAAGTTATTTTTATTTTAACATTTTTTTATTATTTTGATTTTATTTTAATTATTTATTGGGTTGCAAAAGAAATGTTGTAAAGTAGTAACATAGAGGAAAAAATATGTGATATGTTATGTGATTTAATTGAATATTTAACTTATAACTGTGAATTATTTTATTTAAAATTTTTATAGGAAATCGTAGGTGCACTTGGTGAAACTAGAGAGACCAAAAAAAACATAGGTTAAAAATACATAGACATCAAAATATCTAAAACTATATATAAACCTAGGTAGACCGTGAGTTTGAATTAAGTTTAATTTACATCAAAAATCAACAAATTAAGATTTTAATACTTGCAAACCTTGTTGTAATTTACTGACACACCTTCCTTTTGCATTTTCTTAAACATCCTGACCTAGTTGTAATTTACTAACACACCTTCCTTTTTTCTTTTTCTTAAACATCGTGCGAAATTTAAAGTATTTGCCGTCAATTGATTGGACAAATCAACCATACACAATGGTAGAAGTGGCAGTGGACGAAAGTTGTTTTCAAAGAAAAACTTTTTAGAGCGTAATTAAGTAAAAACGTTTTCACATTATTAATTTTATTTTTTATTTTAATTTTTACATAATTTCATCTAGTCAAAATGTTTACACGATAGTAAGACATGACAAGACATTACAATATCTCTTAGATATTAAGTTGAAACAACAAAATAGCTAATAATATTTTGTCAAAATCCAGTAAAAACAACAACCATATTATTATAGCCAGTACCTGCCATTGTTACTTCTATGAATTCAACCTGCAACGGTCGTAAATGATGTTCCACAAGAATTTATAGAGGATTCTTGGTGTTGGTTCCAAGGTTGACCTGTGACAAGTTGGTACATGCCACAATAATTCATAGACTGGTATGATCAAAAGTTTGACATCAAACTAACCAAGACATACTACGGAAGAGTCCTCGCTACCTGACAAGGTCACCAAGGTACCACTAATGGATTTTAAGTTGATTGCAGTTTGCACTGCAATGCATTTCCTTGAGTGCATTGGACCCTTTGTCCCATGCAGGTGTTTGCTTCTGTCCAAATTCAAACACTAAGAGATGTGCAATACCACCTTCAACTTGCCATCGTTTGTTTTTGACATAATCAGAGAGTATCAGAGCTTTAGATATTTACTTGCATAGGTGACCACTCTGAGAATGACATCTAAGATAACGAGGGCACTGTGGAGACCACCCATCTCAAGCCTGATGTGATAGAGCAAACATTTGATCATCATGGCACTGGGATTTTGCAGGTGCAATTTCTGACCCACCCTAGTTTCAGCAACAACCATCCATTTAGCTAGTGACCACAGAGTTTTCCCAGGAACATAGTTTCATTACATGGCAGACAACATCAGCATCACTGGATTCTACCAGTGATAATCGTACTTGGAAGAAAAAAATCCATCATGTCTGTCTTGGCATACAAGGGCTGTCACTTCAGCAGAGTGCCCATTAGCTTTTTCTTTCACCTCATCTTTTGTTTTTGCAAGATTCAGTGATTGGTTTTATAGAATTTTTGCAAGATTCCAGAATTATTTTTCAAGAGAATATTAAAGATCGGTTTATATTTACATAGTATAAATTTAACTATTATTTGAATTTGACAAGACCATATTAATATTTGGTGTGTATTGTTTTCTATATATATATTGTGGAGTTAATTTGTGCTTTTTTAATTATATATATAGTTTTATAAACTAATTTGGTATTTAATTTGACAATAATTTAAAAAATAAGTATTGTTTTTAATAATATTTTTTTTAAGAATTATTAAAAATCGGTTTATATTTACATGGTTTGTGTTAAAAAATTTGATGTCTAAATTTAACTATTATTTGAATTTGAAATTACAATATTAATATTTGGTGAGAGTATTATTTTTCATTACTTAAACATAATTTGAGTTGGTCTAATGTCAAAGGTATTTATTTTCCTTTAAAAAATTATAGTTTTAAATTCAAAGAAATAGAGTATTTATGAGATCTTATAAACCAATTTATTGTAACTTAACAATAAAATTAACTTTAAAATATATTATTATTAATAATCTATTATTTAATATATAAACAAATTTGATAATTACTTGGAAGAAAAAAATCCATTATGTGTAGCTTGACATATTAGGACCTACCACCTCAATAGAGTGCCCATTAGTTTTTTCTTTCATCTCAATAGAGTGCTCATGCTCTTTCTTTTGGGGCAGGATTTAACAATTAGTTTTATATTATTTTTTAAAAATCATGAATTATTTTTGAACAAGTTCAAGAGGAATATAGTTTTGAATATGATTTTTTCAAAAAACTATTAAAAATTTAAAAAATCTATTTATATTGTTTGTGTCTTAAAATTATGATTAAATTTAATTGTTATTATTCAAATTTAATAATATAATTTTTAATGAAATTATTGTTTTTAAAAAATTAAATACATGGATTTTAGAACATTAAACCTATTTTTTATTGTTATTATCTAAATTTAAATAATAATGTAAGAATACAATTCTTAATGAAATTATTATTTTTCATTATTTAAATCCATATATTTTTCAATGTATACATTATGGCTGTAGGGTTGTCACCTCATTAGAGTGCTCATGAACTTTTGTTTTTACAAGATTCAGCAATTCATTTTATATTATTTTTTTAAGAGCAATTAGTTTGATATTTTTTTTTTTTTTAAATTTATGGATTATTGTTTTAGACAAGTTTAAGAAAAGCAGATTTTTTGATAAGTTTTTTAAATACACAGATCAAGAATTTAAAATATTTTGTATATATTGATTGTGTTTTAAAAAAGAATATTTTTTTTTGGTGTTATTATTTGAATTTGAAAATACAATTTATAATTTGAGTATTATTTTTCATAATTTAAGTGTAATTAGTTTTATATTTTAGATAAATGCTTTTCTAAATAATCACATTACTAAGATTTGGTGGACGTTTTGAACCAACTAATGTGGTTCATCCTTTGTAAAGTTTAAAAATTAATATTTAGATAAATTTAAGAGAAACGTGATTCTTCATAATAATTTTTTCTTAAAATAATGAATAAAATTTTAAAAAATCTTACATTTAAATTAAACACTAAGTTTTATTTTTGTTATTATTATTATTATTTTTAAACTATACTAATTCTATTTATGAAAACATACTGTTACAAAACTGCCTCAGTTCAGCTATGGGAGCCTGAAGACTGGGCTTGATGTCCATGCTTTAACAAAATAACGAACTGCCCTGAGTGGGAAACCAGTTCTTTTAAGAGGAGTTTCGCCGCCCTTGAGAGGGAAAACGACTCATTGTTCATTGCATTCAACATACTAAAACAAAAAAGACTAGAGTAGCATGCAGTTGTTGCTGCTGTAGAAAACCAAAGAAAATCAGTGAATCTCCCAAAACAGTAGAACGAATGTACCATGTTGAACCAAGACAGACGAGAATTACTGCACGTGAGCTGGAGAAGGTGGCTCCTCCACTATGCGACACCAGTATTCGTCCGCCGGATTTTCAACATCTTCTTTCTGTTCGCCATCCTTGCTTGTGATGCTCGCGTCCACCTGCATGGGTTGCTTACCTAGGTTGGAAGGTGTTGAACCTGGGGGCGCGACCGGTCTCTTAGGAAAATTCGCAACCAGGGCGGGATTAAGACCAAGGGGAGGGGGAGTTGGACCGGGCATAGGAGGAAGACAGTGAGGTGTTTCTTCTCTCAGGGTGACAGTAACAAAGGCAGTGACAATGGGATGATTGAAGGAGCATTCAAAGCGGAATTCCTCCCTCTAAGAGGTCTGACACAGAGCGTGATTGTGAGAAGCACGAGAGGCAGGGGAGACAGGTCTAGGCGGATCAACAAAAGGAGGCGGGGAGGGCTGAGCTGCACGTGCATTTCTAGGATGGCTAGCGTGACCTCTGTGGTTGCGGGTGTCTGGATAATGCCCCCACTCAACATCCTCAGAGGAGGTCTCTGCATCTGAACTGGTAGAGGGACGTGAGCATGCAGACCGACCTCGACTTGCACCCCGGCGACACCGCATTCGGTGACGGAGCCTTGGCATGGCGAATGCAATAGTTTGAGGCTGCCTGAGACAAAAATAACAGGAAGGGGCCGAAGGAAACCCACAGTGATTGACAAAATGAGATTGCAGACAGAAATTGGAGAAGCAGAAGGTGCTTTGGGAAAAATGATAACCATGAGTAGTTTCCAAACAAATCAAAAGAGAGCAGCGTCTCCCCGTTTGTGTGCGAGCGCTTGGCTCGGCACAAGCAGCAGGGCAAGTGCTCCACAGGGGATGCAGAGAGCGGCAAGCAGAGCAAGAACAATCTAGACTGCCCGAGATGAAAGCCATTGTTAACCAACTAAGCAGGACGGGAAGAAGAATACGCCGGTGAGGGAGAGTAAATGCAGAGGGAGCTGGCTGATTAATTGCGAGGTTAATGGAGCTGCAGGGGGCCATATGGCCACCCCATGAGAGCCTCCTTGGGATGTGTCCGGGGACTGACGTCCCATCAAACCGCGCTACCATCAGCATCCGGAAAGTTTTATTTTTGTTATTATTTAAATTTGACAATACAATTTATAATGAGATTATTTTTTTAATATAATTGATTTTATATGATTTTTATAAAATATAGGATTACTTTTCAAGTAAGTTCAGAAGAAGCACAATTTTTGATAAAATTCTTTTGAAAGAGTGATTAAAAATTTAAAACATCTTACATTTATAAGTGTATTTAAAAAATAAATATCTAATATTTTTGTTATTATTTAAATTTGACCATACATTTTATAATGAAATTATTTTTTAATAGAATTGATTTTATATGATTTTTATAAAATATAGGATTATTTTTAAGGTAAGTTCAAGAGAAGCATAGTTTTTGATAAGATTCTTTTGAAAGAGTGATTAAGAATTTAAAATATTGTGAAAAAAAATTTCTGTAAAAAAGACTTGATGAAAAACTGAACAGTTTTTCATCAAGTCCTGATGATGAACCACACTGGCTAGTTCGAAACACGTGGACCAAATTTATTTGGATGTGATTTTTACCTAAAGATTTTTTCACAATTTATGGATCACAGAAGCAATATTCCTAAAATTTAAAACATCTTGAATTTATGTTAAGTATATTTAAAAAATGAATATTTAAATTTTATTGTTGTTATAATTTGAATTTGACTATAAAATTTGTGGTGAGATTATTATTATAATGGTATTGATAACTTATAAATTTTTCAATATATAAACAAATAAAAAATTCTAAAAATATTATAACACAAATTTTCAACCCTTCTTTTGAAACCTAATTTTTAGAAAATTAATTTGTAGTCAAGCTATTGGAGGATTTTTCTAAGATTTTGGAACCAGTCTTATTCTACTATCCATTTTCTAATTTTTAGAAAATTAATTTGTAGTCAAGCTATTGGAAGATTTTGTCTAGGATCTTGGAACCAGTCTTAATCAAATATCCATTTTCTTTTTGTTTGCCCACTGCCATTTCTAAATCCAATCGAGCGATTGATATGTGACCCACATCTCAGTTGTAACCGTTAAGTTTAAACACAAATGATTGACAACAATAGCTACAGTTGGGAACCTATTATCATCCGCAGATTGGAGTAAATTCAATTGATGACTGGATAATTCTGCATTACACAGGGGACAAAGAGGTGTATGTGGTGATTGGGCATGTCTTCCAGAGCCAATAGATTTCCTCAAGTTTTCCTTTCAGCTTTGTTATGGACTCAACAATGGACAGCAGCGCTGACCCAGCGCTAATGGATACCATAGTGAAATTTAGATGCAGAACAGACAGAAAGTTATCTAATATGATAACGGATTTGAAATATTTGATAAATAAGAGTAAAATCAATTGTTTAATGTATAATGGATTTGAAATATTTTGATAAATAAAAGTAAAGTCAATTATTTAATTTATTTTTTAGTTAATTAAATTTTAAAATATTTAAAAATTTGTAATAAAATTAAATTTACCACAGAATAATTTAATTAGCTATGACTTTATTATTAAGTATTACTTAAATCAAATCAACCCTAAAAAACAGTCTAAATCAAACCAACCCAAAAAAAAGAGATTTAACCAGTATCAATTAAAAATACAAGAAGTTTTCTTGCACCAGCTAATCTGTTCTGCCATTTTGTTTAAGTACTTGGGAAGAATTACCCTTTAGTTCCTGTAAGTTTCCATTTTTTTCCATGAACATATTAAAAACGCTGTGCAAGTGCTTTGAAGTTTCTCCTCTGAAATCTGTCTCTTTCGCTGTGCATTCAAGCGGATGACTACTATTTAGGTCGTTCGAAAATAACGTTGTCAACTCCGAAGGAGTGTACAATCACTCGAATCAAATTCCAAGTCGAGCTTAAACCTTTTAAATAAAGAATCGAAATTAAAACCTATAACATCACATTAATCAATGGCAGATAAATAAAAAAATGTTGAAATGGTCTTCTCAACTTGAAAAAATAGCTGACACTTTACAACTTTATGGATCGGATGGAACTCTCAAGGTGACACATTACAACATTATGGATAGGATTTAACTCTCAGATTAAATATAGAGATGGTCTTCTCAACTGAAAAATAGGTGACACGTTGCAACATTTTCGATCGGATGTAGCTTTTATATTTTCAAAAACTTTTGTAGATAAAAGTTCAAAATCTTAAGTTTACAGACGAATCGGAGGTCATTTTTATGGGGAGAAGTTAAAGGATTTTAGTTTGAGTGATTTTAAGGCTCCAGTGTGACCGCTTTTGGATAAGATTCCCTCATTGTAAATAATTGTGATTATTTGAAAAGACTAAGAGAAATGGACATGCATTTTAGTAACTTGAGGAAGGAGATTGTTTGAAGAAATGGTTGATTTAAATGTATAGGTCATGGGTTGGATGGGATGTTTAATAGGATGATTGTGAAATAAATCAGCTTAAAAAGAAAAAAGAAATAGAAAGACCCATTTGTCCTTTAGCTCTAACAACAAGCAACAAAGGACACAAATTAAAGAATAAGAATGGGTTGTCTTGTTCAAGTAGATTGATTGCGTGGGGCCTCGAGAGGATAGACAAGCATGAAAACAAATCAAAGAGGAGGGAATAAAATTCATTTGTGTCTATGTAGTGGGGAAAGAGAACATTCAACACACGCGTGGTAGAACAGAATAGAGGGAGCATTGAAAGAAATTTCCTCCAAGGGTTAGGGGTGAGTCGTAGAGTAGCGATCATAATCATAGTGATCAAGCTCTAGAGAACGTGAACTAGTTGAGGAACCCTCAAAGTGGCTTGCTGGGTGAAAACATTATAGAGAGCATTGGCTTTCTTAAAGACTAAAGAACCCACTGGAAGTGTTGAGATTCAGCAAGATGATGAGCTTAGTGAAAATTAAGCACCTTCACTGAGTGGGGCCCATAGGCTATTTTTAGGTGTATGTCTATTTTTAGAATGGTGAGCATATTCTAAAGTTAGCAGGATGTTGATTATAGATGGTTGAGAAAATTCTATCTTTGGATGAATTTATATTTTTAGAAGATTGGGCGAAGTCTATTTATAGATCGCTAATCTAAAAATAGATGCATGTCGATTATTATTAGCCTTAATAATAATCCGACAATAAATATCAACTTATTCTCTTGGAGCACTTTATTTTAGTGAACAGATTTGGAAAATCAGTGGGCTGAAGGAATTACGCAATTCCTAAGTTGGTTGGTGACTCATGCATGGAGGAATCAGTTATAACGTATAGTGGCAAGTTATAACAGAGTTGGAAGAGTAGTTATGGGAGTTGTTATTTAGTTTAACTTAGTGAAGTGAGTTAAACTCAGTTGTGCTACTTGTATCTAGTTATAACTGAAGATACACTAGTGAGAGTTTAGTGAATTAATTATTTAATTAATTCACAACTAGAGACACACTTGCAACTGAACAAATACAATAGTTAACTACTTGCATGTCAGTTCTAGTGGAGACCCAGTGGAGAGATAGGTGAAAGGGTGAGATGGACTATCTGTTATGACTATAGTGATGCATTCAATGCATCTAACACACATTGGAGTTGCGAATGAGGATTGTGCAGTCAAGGCAAAGCAAGATAGAATTAATTCATACGGCTTCTTCAGCAGGGATTGTGCAGTGGAGGCAGGTTTTCAGGAGGCAAGAAATTGGTGCATAGATATGCAAATTTCTGCATGACAGTGTGTGATGATTGTTGATTGTACTGAGAGCTTGATGTACTAAGCTTTGTATGAGATTGTTACATGTTCCATTAATATACATAATATATGATAGTTGGGGTTTTTAGCTTTAAGCTTTCCCGTTAAACAATTGTGTTTATGTGCGATTGATTTTGCTTCCTATGTGTTTTGCAATTGGCGATTTAATTTCCGCAAAGACTTAAGTGGAATGATTCTGCATTTAACATAAGATTAATTTGTTAGATCATGGGAGTCCGGTAATATACATGCATCTTGTATAATTTATACATGGTATCAGAGTAGTGTTGATCACTGGAGATTGCAATATTGAAGCGGTGCTGAGTTTTGTGCTAGTGGACAATTCGAATTTTCTACAAGAATTTCTTGGTGCGATAGTTGAGTATTCATTGAAATGGATTTCAATGGGTTGCGGTTGGAGTATGCACTTGAGGGAAACTCTAACTACATAGCCTGGAAGGACAGGATGGAGGCAGTGCTTGAAGATAATGGTCTGAAGGATTTCATCGATAACGATGTTCCTAAGCCCACTTCGACGGATGCTGCATTACTTGACGCCTTGAAAAAGAAAGTATCGAAGACAAGAAGAATTATATTGGAAGGTGTGAAGGACCATATTATGTCAAGCCTTCATGGGAAAGCCACTCTATTTGCAATGTGGAAGGCTTTGACAAATATTTTCCAAAGCAACAGCGACCATAGGAAGTTGGCGCTGAAAGATAAGCTCAGAAAAATCAAAATGGAGAAGGGTGACAATATTCCAAAATATCTCACGAAGTTTATCCAATGTAGGGATGAGCTGGGGAGTGTAGGAATCACGGTTACAGATGATGACTCGGTGAGCTTGGCTCTCATTGGGCTTTCGAAGAGTTGGCACAGTTATTAGGACTCTGTCAATGAACGGGAGAAACTGCCGAATTGGGAGCGAATTTGGTCGGATCTAGCACAGGATGAGATAAGGCAAAGTACTAGGGATGGCTCTTTGTCAAATATTGATGATGAAGAGAATTGCGCTTTGGCTGCCAAAGAAAGGAAAGGGAAGGGGAAGAAATCCCATCCAAAATCCGAGGCTAAAGACAAGAAACTGGATTTGTCCAAGGTGAAATGTTTTCACTGTCACGAACATGGGCATCTCACCACTAACTGCCCACAGAAAAATAAGAACAAGAAGGCTGCTGGAGCTGCAGCTAGTGAGGCCCTTGCCTCGCAATTTGAACTTGATTTCTCCTTGATCAAATGCTTGGTTTCAAGTGCAATGGGATCAGTGTGGTATCTTGATAGTGGTGCTTCCTTCCACATGACGGGAGATAAGGAGTTGTTTAGTGACTTGGAGGAGAAATACCTCCAAATGCATATAGAGATGGGTGATGATGGTAGATACAGTGCGAATGGCATTGGAACCATTACCTTTGAGAGGGAGTCAGGTAAACCATTTCTGGTGAAAGGTGTTATGCATGTTCCAGGTCTGAAGAAGAACTTGGTCTCGGTCGTGATGTTGGAGGATAGAGGTTATGATGTTGTTTTCAGTGAGGGAAAAGCTTTCCTGCGACATCAAAACAATGGGTCAAACCAAGATGATAGGGATTCGAGTTAATAATCTCTACAAGCTGGAGGTAGATGGCTGCGCTGCAATGATGGGCAAAGCATAAGAAGTGGTGAGTCGGGATGAGGGCGAATTATGGCACAGGAGATTGGGCCATCTTCACCATGGTGCCATGAATATTTTGCAATAGATTTCTAATGGAATTCCCAAGGGTACTCTTGTGCAGTCAGATTAGTGCAAGGGATGTACTATGGGTAAGTTTGTGAATACCACCTTTCATGAGAAGGAGAACCATGCTTCGGTGATCCTGAAGAGAATTCACACAGATGTGTGTGGACAATTTTCGGTTGCTTCAAAAGTAAAACACATGTATTATGTTATATTTGTTGATGACTATTCTCGTAGATGCTGGATCCACTTCATGGATAAGAAGGATCAAACATTCTAAAAGTTATGTGAGTTTAAAGCATTGGTGGAGAAGGAGTTGGGGAAGCAAGTGAAGGCTCTGCGGAGCGATAATGGTGGTGAATATATCTCGAACGAATTCAAATACTTCTGTAGAAAAGAAGGAATTTGAAGAGAAATCATAGCACCTCAAAACCCATAGCAGAATGGGGTCGCGGAGAGGAAGAAAAAAACGATCGTGGGTGCTGCACGAGCTATGCTGCATGACTAGGGCCTACCGATGAACTTGTGGCAGAAGCATGCAACACTGCGGTTTATGTGCAAAATCGTTGTCCTCATAGAGTACTTGGCATGATTACACCTGAAGAAGCTTTTACTGGTAAGAAGCCAGATATTTCTCATTTAAAGATTTTTGGCTCATCTGTTTACATTCATGTGACAAAAAATGCCAGGAAGAAGCTGGAGTTGAATGCAGAAGTTGGGATATTTGTGGGGTACAAAGAAACACCCCATAATTATCGTGTGTATTTACTAAACAGTCAAATGATTATGGTGTGACGGGATATAAAATTCAATGAGCAGAAAGCCATGAAGTTGTTGCTTGAGAGGGAGCTTGTTGTGAAACCAACTCCAAAAATAGAAGAAAAGAGATATCAACGCCTTAGAAATAAGCCACTTCGAGGGGGAAACCTCCAATACATTACATGAATGAAAAATTCTTGGATGATTCAAAGTACAAAACCTCCTTTCTATATATAGGAGTCCATGGGGCCAGAATGTAATCCTAGTGGGGCCACAATGTAATCCTAGCTGACCTAACAATAATAATTTAAGGGCACAATAATAACAATATGGGCGTTACAAGGGTACAATAATAACAATAAGGGGGTTAAACTAACAATAATAAGGGACTATACTAGTAATATAGGGACCTAACATGCTCCTCTCCTTCAAAAAAGTGTTGTCCTCAATGCTTGAGTAGCTCAAGGTGCTTCTGTATAAAGTTCTCATCCTCCCATGTAGAATATTCAGTGGGTAAGTTCTTCCACTTGATGAGATACTCTGAAATCGATCGATTCCATAGTTGTCGAGTTCTTGTTTCCGTGAACGCTTCAGGTTCCAAGATGATTTTTCCTTCCTCATCAAGTTCTGGCAATATTGTTTGAACCGGAAGATTTTCACCTATAACCTTCTTTAAGCATGAAACATGGAAAATTGGATGCACTCGTGAAGAAGCAGGAAGCTCCAATTTATATGCCATAGTACTAATATTGTGCAACACCTTGTAAGGACCATAGTACTTTGGCGATAATTTATTATCCTTCTTAGCTTGCTTGAGGGACAATTGTTTGTATGGTTGTAGCCGTAAAAATACCCAATCTCCTACATCAAAACTTCTCTCACTGCGATGTTGATCTGCCTGTTGTTTCATTTGATTTTGTGCCGAATTCAGGTTATCCTTTAAAAGTTGGAGAACTTCTTGTTGATGCTCGATGTGATCTTCCATTGATTGAACCTTCAAATTTTCTCTTAAAGATGATGTGATGGATGGTGGATGATATCCATAAAGTGCCATAAATGGGGTCATTTTTACTGCAGTATGGAAAGAAGTGTTATACCACCATTCAGCGAGAGGTAACCACTTGACCCATTGTGTTTGTTTATCAGATACAAAACAACGAAGATATCCTTCCAAACATTTATTTACTATCTTAGTTTGACCATTAGATTGAGGATGATAAGATGAGCTATGAGCTAATTGAGTACCCAAACAAGAAAATAACTCCGTCCAAAAATTTCCAGTAAAAATGGGATCTCTGTCGCTCACAATAACCCTTGGGTTTCCATATAGCTTTTGAATTGTGTCCATAAATGTAGTAGCAACTGTACTTGCTTTAAATGGATGAGATAATGCACAAAAGTGTGCATACTTGGTAAGTCTATCAACTACCACCATGATGACACTCTTTCCTTCAGACTTAGGTAAACCCGTGATAAAATCCATTGAAATCTCCTCCCAACGTTGACCTGGAATGGATAAAGGTTGTAGAAGTCCTGGGGTCTTAATTGTTTCCACTTTATTCTGTTGGCAAACCAAACATTCCGCCACAAACTTTCGAATATCAGATTTAAGGCCATCCCAAAAAAATTCTTTCTTCACCCTGTGGTAAGTTTTTAAAAATCCTGAGTGTCCTCCTAAAAGAGAAGTGTGCAATTCCAGAAGAATATTTTGTTTTAGTTGGGAATTCTTACAAAGATATAAGTGATCTTTGTACCATAAGGAATCATTTTTCCAACTAAATATATCAGATGTACTAGGATCTTGCTGCAACTTTTGAATGAGTGTCCATACATCTTTTTCCTTCTTCCATTCATCTCTTGCTTCGGTTATCCAATCTGGTTGGATAATAGAAATGGTACAAAGCAATGCTTCCACCTCTTCATTCTTTCTTGAGAGTGCATCTACAACAACATTAAGCTTTCCTTTTTTGTAGATTATTTCAAAGTCATAACCCAACATCTTTGTGACCCATTTTTGATGCTCTTCTCAAGATAGTCTTTGTTCCAAAAAGTGTTTAAGACTATCATGATCAGTTTTTACCTTGAAGTGTCTTCCCATTAGGTAAGTTCTCCATTTCTTTAGTGCACGCAGTATTGCTAACATTTCCTTCTCATAAATAGGTTTATGTAAATACATTCCTTTGATTAGATGACTTTCAAAAGAAATGGGTCTTCCTTCTTGCATTAAAACAACACCAATTCCATTTCCTGAGGCATCACATTCCACAATAAAGGTTTTTGTGAAGTCCGGCGTAGCTAAGACTGGTGCTAGGCACATTGCCTCTTTAAGATGTTCAAAGGCCTTAGTTGCTTCAGGAGTCCATGAAAATGCATCTTTCTTCAATAATGTTGTTAGAGGTGCTGCTATTCTCCCATAATTCTTAACAAACTTTCGATAATACCTTGTTAACCCGAGAAATCCTCGCAACTGCTTTATGGTTGTGGGGACTTTCTATTCCTTAATGGATTTAATTTTGTTAGGGTCTACCTTAACACCCTCGTGAGATACAATATGACCCAGATATTCCACCTCTTGTACTCCAAAGAAACATTTGGATGTTTTTGCATATAATTATTTCTCCTGTAATAGTTTGAGCACCCTGTCAACATGTTGAATATGATCCTTCCAAGACCTGTTGTAGATTAGTATATCATCAAAAAATACTAGCACAAATTTTCTAAGGAACGGTTTGAAAATGGAATTCATCAACCTTTGATATGTAGAAGGTGCATTGGTAAGGCCAAAAGGCATGACCAAAAATTCATAATGACCCTCATGAGTTCGAAATGTTGTTTTCAGAATATCTTTAGTCTTCACTCTAATTTGATGATACCCTGAATGAAGATCCAATTTGGTAAAATAAATTTCTCCATGTAATTCATCCAATAATTCATCAATCACAGGAATGGGAAATTTATCTTTAATGGTGAGCTTATTGAGCTCCCTATAATTCGGACACATGTGCCATGATCCATCCTTCTTGTGTACTAATACTACAGGAGCAGAGAAAGAACTTTGACTAGGTTGAATTATACCCGCCTCTAACATTTCTGCAGTCATACATTCAATTTCACTCTTTTGGACATAAGGATATCTATAAGGCCTGATGTTTGGAGGAACACTTCCTTGAATCAAATGAATAGCATGATCATGATCACGAATAGGTGGGAGTCCTTTGGGAGTTTCAAACACCTTGGAATGATTGTCCAAGACTTTTTGGAGATCTGCAGAAATAGATGATTTTGATGTTGGAACTTCTAGTGAGCATAATTGTGCAATTATTCCTCATTGTTCTTTCTTTAGAAGCTTTTTCATGACATTAGAGCTTATTATCTTTCCCGGCTTCCCTGCAATACCCCGTAATTCGACTTCCTTTCCTTTTGAAAAAAATTTCAAATAAAGTTCTTGAAAATTAAAAGCTACCATCCCCAAAGATTGTAACCATTGTACTCCTAGTACAACATCAACACCTCCCATAGGAATGGAAAGCATTGGACTATTCAATACATATTCCCCCATGGTTAGCTTGATATTATGGCATTTTCTAGAGCAACTTATAGTTCCTCCATTTGCAACCATCACTTGACATTCTGGTGCTGGGTATAGGAAACAATTCAATTCCTTGGCTACCTTACAATGAATAAAATTATGGGTGCTACCTTAATCAATCAACACTATTACCTTTTTCTTCTTGATATGTCCTTCTATATTGAGAGTTTGAGGAGTGGTAATTCCTACCAATGCATTACACGATATGGTCAGACTCATTTCTTCCTCTTCTAGGGCTGGTTCCTGGTGTATATCCTCTTCTTGTTCATTTTCTTCTTCCTCTTCACAATCTATGTAAAATAGTTTCTTCTCAACACACTTATGACCTTTAGTGTATTTGCTATCACAACTGTAGCAAAGCCCTTTTTCTCTTTTTTCTTCCAATTGTTGTGGTGTCAACCTTGTAGGTTGTGGAAATCTAGGAGTAGCAACACTTCCCTCTTTATAGAAGTGAGTGGTAGGTTTCCTTGTCGCCATAATTTTACATTCAATTTTTCTTGCCAACCTGAATGCCTTCTCCAATGAATCAGGTTCCAAAACGCGAACTTCATGTTGGATGTTATCCTTTAAAGTACCTATGAAGAGATCAATCCTCTGTTCCTCTGGAATATCAGTTACCCTTATATTCAAATTTTGGAAGTCCTCAATGTGCTCCCCCATTAAACCCTTTTGTTTGAGATTTATCAATTGGCTAAAGAAGGTGTCGCTCTTTGTATCCTCATAATGTGCTATCATTTTATTTGTAAAAATTGACCAAGTGACAATTGTTTTACCGGAGCAAAGCCATCGATACCATACAAATGTATTTTTTTCTAAATGTAAAGTTGCAATGCATACCTTTTGTGTGTTTTGCACATTATGGAGATCAAAATATTGCTTCATCTGTAGTATCCATGTTACAGGATCCTTTCCATCAAACTTCCTCATATCCATTTTTTGAATATGGTGGTTCTTCCCGCCAACATTAGATTTTATGAAATCATGATTAACATTTATTTTTTTCTCATCATGAGTTTCCTCTACTATCTTTTCACCATTAGGAAAAATTTCTTGTATCAACTTTGTCAAACATTCCATGTCTGCTTTTAGATCATTCTTCATGTTTTTCATTTTCTCATCGATCTTAGCTTCCATGTCATCCATCTTAGATTCCATGCCAGCTTCCATGTCATCTATCTTAGATTCCATGCCATTCTTCAAATCATCCATCTTAGATTCCACGCCTTTCTTCAAACCATCCATCTTAGTTTCCACGTCTTTCTTCAAAACTTCCATGTCATTTTTTGTTGCTCTTTGTGAGAGCGAAATTTGTTGCACTTATTCTTGTAATTTTGATATGTCATGTTGCCATTCTTCGTCTTCATGAGTCATAGTAGAGCTTTCTAAAGGCTTTATGGGTGTTGAATTCTTTTTAGGGGCCATTTTAGAATCCAATACTGATATCTATTCTACAATATTCCATTGGAATCAATTCAACTTGATTCTTCAAACAAGACTTATGCAATTCGGAAAACAAAATACACACCTTTTACTTTCTTTTGAGGAACTCGATATTCAAATTGAATTATCTCTATAATTGCAAATCCTAAATATCTGAAATTAAACTTTGTTGTAGCCCTCTGAAGCTTCTTTCAAATGCCACAGGTCTGATCTGATTTGGATTCTTCAAGACAAATTTATGTCCAGTCTCCCACAATGACCCAATTTTGGATTGGTTCAGTAGAGCGAACTTGTACGACTTGCCACTTGTCACTGTTTCCTCATTTGGCTCTAAAATTGATAGATAAAACACTACAGTCCATGAAATTGCGGCCACTTTTTACAGTATTCCAATCCGATGCTCAGAGAGAGAGCTATGAAGATTTTCCCACGATCACCTCTTTGAGATGAAATTCAGAAGCCTCAAAAAGCTCTAACTTCCACAGATCATATCTCCGAAAATATTACGAAAAATTATCTAAATTTTTTTTAGGATATGCCTTAGGATTGTGAATTCACACTCTAAAAATTTCAGCTTCTGAAACTTCGTAGAAAAAGGGTTATTACGAAAATACCATGATGACCTGTTTAGGTTAAATTCAGGAGCCTGCAAAATTACCTAACTTGCACAGATCATATCTCCGAAAATATTGTGAACCAAGCTCTAAAATTTTTTGGTGATCTTCCTCAGGATTTTGGCTTCGTACTCTAAGAATTTCAGATTCTGAACCTTAGTAGAAAAACAGTTATAGCGAAAATTCCATGCTAACCTGTTTGGAGCATCGAAACCCTAGAATCTCAAAGCTCTGATACCAAATGTTGTGAAAACAACTCCGAAAATAGAAGAAAAGAGATATCAACGCCTTAGAAATAAGTCACTTCGAGGGGGAAGCCTCCAATACATTACATGAATGAACAATTCTTGGATGATTCAAATTACAAAACCTCATTTTTATATATAGGAGTCCATGGGGCCAGAATGTAATCCTAGTGGGGCCAGAATGTAATCCTAGCTGACCTAACAAAATAATTTAAGGGCACAATAATAAAAATATGGGGGTTACAAGGGTACAATAATAACAATAAGGGGGTTACACTAACAATAATAAGGTAATATGCTAGTAATATAGGGACCTAACAGAGCTACACTTGCATGCAAAGGAGGAACTTCTGGTTCCCATAGATGAGCCTCAAGATGTGGATCAGCCACAAGAGGAGGATCATGGAGTGGAGGAGTCCACTCACGCAGATCCAAACATCAAAATAGGAAGAAGGTGTATAAAAAAAGCTGAGAGGTTGAAACTTGATGCGGCACAGAATGTAGGAGTCCCTACATCATAGTGCAGACTTAGACAGTCACCTGATCGATTCACTGGATACAAGGCTCTCATGAGAAAGTGTATCGTGACAGAGCCATCTTTCTTTGAAGAAGAAGTGCAGGAGCCCAACTGGGTAGATGCCATGGTGGAGGAGTATGAATCCATTGTCAGTGCTTGGGAGATTGTTCCAAGGCCGGTTGGTAAATTAGTGGTAGGTTCAAGATGGATCTACAAGGTAAAGCAAGCTGCTGATGGGAGCATCGAGAAGTATAAGGAAATATTTGTTTCCCGGGGCTTCTCACAGATCAAGGGGATTGATTATGAAGAAACTTTGCACCTGTCGCATAGTATTATTCCATAAGGACCATCCTTGCTCTCTCAGCGCAGATGGGTTGGAACATTCATCAGATGGATGTGAAGACTGCGTTCCTTAATGGGATCATTGAAGAAGAAGTGTACATTGAGTAGCTTGAAGGATTTGAGATTCGGGCCACGAGTCACATGTGTGCACTTAAGAGATCATTATGGTCGTAAGAAAGGTCCTGTGCTTGGTACATATGGATCGATAGTTATTTCTGACGGACTTTGGCTTCACCAAGAGTGAGGCTGGATACAAACCTATACCAACTGTGGAGGGTAAGATTTTAATCATTGTTCTTATGCTGATGATTTAATACTAACTAAAAGTATTGTTAAATATACTCATGTAAGCGAGGATTCTCATGGTAAGAGTTGGAGATATGATTTGGGCCTTTCCGGTGTTCTTCCTTAGATTGTATGGAAGGAATGGAAGTGAGAAGGTGTGAATTGTTTGTGTTCTGGTTAGAAAGTCATGGCTTAAGATACGTTGGTAGCCATGAAAGGTAATGCGAAGTGCTTCATGGATACTCCTCTTCTAGAAATTGAGGAAAGAGGGATGCTACATCGACAAGAGGTGGATGGCTAATTTCTATCACAATTGGTGGGTTCATGTATTTAGTTAATACAATACCAGACATATGCTATGCGGTGAAACAACTTAGTCAAGCGATGGTTAAGCCTACCAATCTATTTTGGAAGGTGGGAAAGCATGTCATGAGATATCTCAGGGGCACATCTTAGTATGGCTTATGGTATGGACATAAAGATGAGGTGAAGTTGCATGGCTTCATGGATGTAGATCATGCAAACTCCCACGTATAGAATGAGCACATCGAGGGGTTTAAAAATTGTCTACAACAGTTTCGTGGTACAAGAGGAAACAAAGATCTATGGCACTCATTTTAGTGGAAGTAGAATACATGGCAAAAATTCAAGCTGCATGTGAGGCTATATGGATGAGGAAGATCTCAGCTCTATTGTCTCGTCTCCACGATCCTATAGTGATTCAGCAGGGCAATCGAGTTTCATTAAACTCTCGATTAATCCTGTGTTTCATGATAGATCTAAGAATATAGATATTTGGTATCATCATATCAGAGATTGTGTGCAACGGAAGATCATGTTGCTTCAGTACATTCCTATGGATGATCAGGATGCATATATTTTGATGAAGGCGCTCACCAGGAGAAAATTCGAATACCATAGAGACAGGATCAGGGTGAAGGATAATCCCTATCTTGTTGAGAGGGAGTGTTGAGATTCAACAAGATGACGAGCTTAGTGAAAATTAAGCACCTTCACTAAGTGGGGCTCGTAGGCTATTTTTAGGTGTATGTATATTTTTAGAATGGTGAGCATATTCTAAAGTTAGCAGGATGCTAATTATAGATGGTTGAGAAAATTCTATCTTTGGATAAATTTCTATTTTTAGAAGATTGGGTGAAGTCTATTTATAGATCTCTAATCTAAAAATAGATGCATGTCGATTATTATTAACCCTTAATAATAATCCGACAATAAATATCAACTTATTCTCTTGGAGCACTTTATTTTAGTGAAAAGATTTGGAAAATCAGTGGGTTGAAGGAATTACGCAATTCCTAGGGTAGTTGTTGACTCATGCATGGAGGAATCAGTTATAAATGATAGTGGCAAGTTGTAACAGAGTTGGAAGAATAGTTATGGGAGTTGTTATTTAGTTTAACTCAGTTAAGTGAGTTAAACTCAGTTGTGCTAGTTGTATCTAGTTCTAACTGAAGATACACTAGTGAGAGTTTAGTGAATTAATTATTTAATTAATTCACAACTAGAGACTCTCTTGCAACTGAAAAAATACAACAGTTAACTACTTGCATGTCAGTTCCAGTGGAGACCCAGTGGATAGATAGGTGAAAGGGTGAGATGGACTATCCGTTGTGACTATAGTGATGCATTCAATGCATCTAACACATATTGGAGTTGCGAATGAGGATTGTGCAGTCAAGGCAAGGCAAGATCGAATTCATTTAGGGGTCTTCTTCAGCAGGGATTGCGCAATGAAGGCAGGCTGTCAGGAGGCAAGAAATTGGTGCATAGATATGCAAATTTCTGCATGACAGTGTGTGACGATTTTTGATTGTACTAAGAGCTTGATGTACTAAGATTTGTATGAGATTGTTACATCATCCATTGATATACATAATATATGATAGTTGGGGTTTTTAGCTTTAAGCTTTCCCGTTAAACAATTGTGTTTATGTGAGATTGATTTTTCTTCATATGTGTTTTGCAATTGGTGATTTAATTTCCGGAAAGACTTAAGTGGAAGGATTTTGTATTTAACATAAGATTAATTTGTTAGATTAGGGGAGTCCAGTAATATACATGCATCTTGTATAATTTCTACAGGAAGCTTGTGGATTGATGAATCTACTAGATTGGGAAGAGACACTCAAGTATTTGTGAGGGCTAATAAACCACCAGGAGTTTCCTTAGGGCTATAGCTCTAGTGCTTGAATCACTGCTAAAGTACCTGGAGAGGTGATCTCTTACCAAGTTGTACTTTTTCCATGAACCTTCCCTTGATGTGGACTCCCTTCTCTTGAAAGTGAACTGTGATTCTATGTGTTGTGGTATCTTTTCACTAATGTTAATCATGTCAGAAAAGTCTGGAAAGATGTATTGAAAGCTTTTGTAGCTCGTGGATGAAGGTAGAGTGACCTTGTGACATCCTATTTCAGGTATTAATATTGGTTAAGTTTCATCTCAAAATAATTCCACCTCAAGTACTAGAATTTGGCTTGGGGTTGACAACTACAAGTGAATGTGGTTGTGGCTTGTCTAAGGATGGCTCGAGAGTTAGAGTCCCAATCTCAGTGGCTAGATCTCTTAAAAGATAATTATATTCTTATGTTTTTGTGCACGTGATTATCATGTCTCTATTTATTGTGCTAAAATAATGTCACGATAATGTTGAGAAGCATTGTTTTCCTGTTTGAATGAGAAATGTCAATATCTTGTGTAAAGATTTTAAGGAATAGTTCGTTTCTCGTGAATATTTTTGAGTTGGAAATTAATCCAAGTTCCCTAAGCATGAAGAGATGGGAATTTTATGTAATGATTAAATAATTACATAGGAACGTTTGAATATTTAACCACTGTGTTAATGGACTGCTCATATTAACAACTAGGAATGTGATTTCTTGTATAGAACTACTCGAATATTTTCTTAGGAATGGTTTATTCTTGTATCCATTATGAGCTTGCAAATTTTTCTAAATGGTTTGTGTACAAAGAGGTGGATCAATATCTATAAGTTAAATGAATATATACATTTAAAATATCTTGGCTATTGGGTTGATAATTACTCATAAGCTCAAGAGAGGTAACCTTGAATCTATATCTATATATCTATTACAAACTCAGGAGGGATAACATATATATATATATATATATATCTATAGACTACGTATAAGAGGTTTGGGCGAAGGCTCTTATTCGTGTATTAACAATTTCCAAACACGGGGTTGGAATCCTAAAGACTAGGGAGCTCGATTTCGGAAGGAAATGTATTAACCATCTTCAATATTGTGACCAGGCGTGGTGATTGAGCTCTTAAAAAAGGATAAATCTGGGTCGTCAAACAGTTGAATGCTTCTATTCGCATGTGTGTCTCGAAGGTTTCAAGGGGATCCCCAAGGAAACTCTCAGGATTTTATTCATGGGGTTACATGGTGCAATGGGGTTAGTGTTGGGAATCCCGATTACCGTTAGACAAAAACCCGCAAGTGTTAGTCAACGATCGCATCACCAAAGATAACGATCCATGTGAGGTGGTTAGTCCATGTCACAAAACACACGGGGAGGTTGGTTTATCCAATGTCCAACAATATTCCCCCAACGTGAGCTAGGTGTGTATCGAAATCATAACCTACGCTCTCATACCACTTTTGCTGCAAGGAGTATAAGAAAAGGTTGTTTCAAAGGTGTGCAAAGAAAGGCTACTTGGGTTAGTTTCCACACTTGTGTAAATTTATTTTCTGGCTTGGTAGTCATAGTTTTAGCTTGTTTAGGGACCCAATTCAAGTTACAATTATGATCCATAAGTCCAATGTAATGACATTTGAAGGAATCTATTTTTTCATGAATGAGGAATCATAAATTATTCTTTCAAAATTTCTTCTAGGGAGCTGGTGGAGACCATTATATTTGTCCTTGTGGTATGCCCTACAATCCTTTTCCATGTGCCCAAAATTTGTACAAGAATAAAAATAACCAAAAAATACTTTGGTATTTGGAGGATGGAGATTGCCTTGATGTAATTCCAAATTCATTTTGTCTTGGGATCCTTTGATCAAATTTATCGCCTCTTGCATTCTTGACACCATCTGCATATCTGCTTGAAGTAGGGTTTCTTTCAATGTCATCTTGACTCTTCTCCTTGATTTTGTTGGAATTGGTTGCATCAATATTTCTTCCAATATTTTCCACATCCTCGTTGTTTGAAGCATTAGGGTTTACATCATTCTTGCTCTAGGGTTCACCTGGATAACCAAGACCTGATTTATCAAGGGGGGATCTTTGATGACTTAGGATGTTATCTAGGGTTTGAGAGCTCTTTAGACTCTTATTCAAATGATCAACTCTTTTCTTAGGAGACCAGTTTCTTCTTCATCATCTTTCATTCTTCATCCTTATTTTCTATATGGATCTCCATTTCTTCCTTCATCCTCAAAGCTTCACATGTTTTGGCCTTGAGAGAGGCGATATATGATTTTAATTTGAAGATCTCTTCTACTTTATCTTCAAGTTGGCATGTCATGAAATTTCTTTATTTTTCCACTTCATCGATTTGTTCTTTTAGGAGTGCCAAAGCTTCCATCACCTTTTCAGCTCCTTGTTCTTGTTTCTTTGCTTCCTCTATTTGAGATTTAAGGGAGGAGATCTCTTCCTTGTATTGACCAATTTCCGCTTCAAGTTTGTTTAAGTCTTTGTTTCTTTGTTCAAGATGGCTTGACACAGTGTCTTCCCTTTTCTTTGCTTTATCCAATTGATTTTTCATGGATATGACTTCTTCATGATTCACTTTATTTTTTTGATGAAATTACTCAATCTTGGTGAACTCCTCATATTTTTCTTATACTTGAATCTTAACTAGGTCAGCTTCCTTCCTTGTCTTGTCAAGGTCATGGTAACCATCTTGTGATTTATTTTTGTGCTCCACATTTTCCTTTTTCAAACTGCTTATCTCTTCTAGGGAAGCTACAAGTTTTTCCATGAGATCTTCTGAGAAGTTCTCTTCATCTTCTAGGTATTCTTTGGTCTTGATGTCTTCTCTTTTATTTTTAGCTTCCTTAATGGGTTTGGGATTTCCTTCTTGCTTTCCATCATCTTCTTAACTAGAGGTCATGGCCAATTCTCCTTTTGATTGAAGATCTTGAAGTTTGTCCCACATTCCTTTTTCCAATGAACAATTCTCCACTTTAGCCTTTATAGGATCTGGTATCCCAATCAAGATTGATTTCATAACTCTTACATTATATTCTTTGGATTCTTCTTCCATTGTGCTTTCAATAATCACTGATTCCTAGACTTCAAATCCTTGAGCCATTAAAAAATACTTCATTCTCACCTTCCATATATCAAAGTTTCCATTGAAAAATGGAGCTTTTCCAATTTGATTATATTCAGTTTTGACGGTTGAGGAAGAGACATTTTTAGAAGGACTAGAGGCTTTCTTCCTTGGCTTTGCAATTTGTGTTTTAAGGATATACCTTCAAGCTATTAGGCTTGGAGTGAAGGTACTAGCTCTCATTCCAATTGTTGGGAATCACTATTTCTGTTAGACCAAAACCCACATGTGTTAGTCAACAATCACATCATTCGAGATAAGGATCCATGAGAGGTGGTTAGTCCATGTCACGAAACACACGCGGATCATTGGTTTATCCAATGTCCAACAACTAGTTGAACCCCCATTAGAGAAATTTTTAGGTCTAAAATAGGTCTCCTAAGGAAAATTATAAAATAATAGTGGAAATGATAAAATAAGATTAGATTATATCATCAAATTTTAGAGTGAAAAAATAAAAAACTATTTTTCCAACTTGTATTTTTAACTTATCTTCCTACAATTTTACACAAATTTCGAGCAGGAGCACTCGTTGGATGTGGAATATAATTTCACATCCAAGAAGTACCCATGTTGAATGCTTTTGATGGATACTTCTACACAAACAATGAGAAATACATGAAGAAATGTGATTGCAATAATGTTTTCCATAAATTTCTCCTTTTTCGTGTAGTGGGCTCCATCAAAAGTATTCAACATGATTGCTCCTTAGATGAAAAATTAAATTCCGCATCCAATGAGTGGTCCTACTTGAAATTTGAGTAAAATCGTAGGGAGAAAAGTTGAAAATATAAGTTGAAAAAGTAGTTTTTTCATTTTTTTTAATTTTTTTATCATTTTACCTTTTTACTCCAAAATTGGAGAATCATCCCCGATGGTTCACATCATCATCTTCAATTCTATTGGTTCTTTTAAAGTTGATTTTGGTTTTACATTTATGTTTTGAGACCCATATTTTACCTCAAAATTTCTCTAATGCAACATAAAATGATGAAGGGCAAGACCCCATTTAAGTACTGTGAGAAAGCTCTACGTTTCAAGGGGTTGGAACTTATGGCAGAACCCACAATTACATTAGAGAAATGTGTGTTAAACACATGCATGGTAAATGGAAAACACACAAGGATAAATATAAGATAATCGCGAGTTATGTTATTATTCACCATAGATGTGCTTTTATAGTACATTAGGTGACCCTTGGTTTCCCATTCCAAGTGGTCTCTTGGACTCCATTAGTCCATTGGCCTCCACACCTACTCGTTGAGGATTAGGTGTCCAACATTCCCCCCCTTAATCCGAAGGGGTATGTGTGAGTACAAGAAGAGAGTTGTAATACAAATATGCAAAGTATGCATGGCAACACTTAGGCTAAATTAACTCTCTGAAATGTTGGCATAAAGACGTGGTTTAAAGATGACCACCAACACTGGAACACTTAGTGCAGTTCCCGGAACTCTTCCAAATTTGGCAAGAAGCTGAGGGCTTTTGCTAGAGGAAGTGTCCCTCATATTTGAAGAGGGAGACCTTCAACCTATAAGAAGGGAGGTCTACAACCTGTGATGGTTTAAGGATGACCACCAACACTGGAATGCTTAATGTATTTCCCATAACTCTACCAAAGCTGGAAAGAAGCTAAATTATTCTGCTAGAGGAAGTGTCCCAAATTATTTGAAGAGGTAGAATATGAACCTTGCATAGATGGTTTAAGGTTGTCCATCAACCAAAGGCATGCTCATGGGAATCCGTGTCTCTGGCTACAACTCTGAATCTGGAATGAAAAGTTGTGGCTCAAGCTCACTTGAACTGTTGTGTCTCTGGCTACAACATTGAATTTGGAATGAGAGATTGTGGCTCAAGCTCGCTTGATGTGGCTTTGAAGCTTGTATATGACCACCATTTCCCCCCCTGTCAGGTACAAGGTGAGATGATGGCGAAAAATCAACTGCAAGATTGTTCAATATTCGAGAACAAGTTCTGACATGTGACTTAAACATCTTCTTGGATGTTGATGCCCATTTCCAAGAAGCAATCCATCTAAGATAAATCTTTGTTCTTGCAGGAGGCTTGTTTCTGAAGCATCTATGTGAATAATGGGTGTGCCGACCACAATGCTTGCATGGGTGAAGATCAAAACAATGATCTTTCATATGGCCAACTCGATCACAACGTTGGCATTTTTCAATTTGTTGTTGCTGCTTTGGAAGAGGAGCAGGATCTGGAACAACAGAATGTGAACTGTCATAAAGAAATCTGACACTCTGAAATTGAATGGGCTTGGAGTAGTCTGGAATATGAAAGGAAAACTCCTTTTCATATCCAAGACTAGTTATGTGCTTGTTGTGGACAAGCTCTACCCAAGGTCTGATGATATGTTTGGGAGGTGAAGGTTGAACTTCTGCATCTGCAAACAAATATGCTTTTGAACTAGGCACTGAATGTGAATCAACTGCAACATTATTGACTTGCTACTTATAGGAGTCTGTTTCAGATTTCTGAACAGAAACAAGTTCAGAATGGTGACTCTGTTGCTATAATTCTTCTTGCTGGAATTGAAATTCAAGCTACAAAAACTCAATTTGTTCTTGTGCATTTTGTACAAAGGTTTGAATATATGTGAGTGTGTCTTTGTTGAATTTATCTGTGTCTTCAGTAGAGCATAGTATCAAAGTATTTAATAACTCCAATACTTCAATAAATTTAGCAATTTTCCGATCACAACTATCATGAAGATGCTCAATAATCCTAATGCACAAACCCCAACTTTTGAAGATTTCAAAAAAACTTAAGAATACCAACTCTCTATCAAAATATCGTTGAATATATAATGCAGACATAAACATTTCTTGAATCATATATTGATGCCTTTTAGGTCCCTATATTACTAGTATAGTCCCTTATTGTTGTTAGTGTAACCCCCTTATTGTTATTATTGTACCCTTGTAACCCCCATATTGTTATTATTGTGCCCTTAAATTATTATTGTTAGGTCGGCTAGGATTACATTGTAGCCCCACTAGGATTACATTGCAGCCCCATGGACTCCTATATATAGAAATGAGGTTTTGTAATTTGAATCATCCAAGAATTGTTCATTCATGTAATGTATTGGAGGTTGCCTCCTCGAAGTGGCTTATTTATAAGGCATTGATATCTCTTTTCTTCTATTTTTGGAGCTGGTTTCACAACATTTGGTATCATAGGTTTGAGATTCTAGGGTTTCGTTGCTCCAAACAGGTCAGCGTGGCATTTTCGCTATAACGTTTTTTCTACAAAGGTTAAGAATATGAAATTTTTAGATTACAAAGCCAAAATCTTGAGGAACATCGTCAAAACATTTTAGAGCTTGGTTCATAATATTTTCGGAGATATGATCCGTGCAAGTTAGGTCATTTTGTGGGCTCCTGAATTTAACCTAAACAGGTCATCGTGGTATTTTCGTAATAACGTTTTTTTATACAAAGGTTCAGAAGAAAAAAAATTTAGAGTGTGAAGCCACAATCCTGAGGAACTTCATCAAAAAATTTCAGATATTGGTTCGCAATACTTTCGGAGACATGATCCATGGAAGTTAGGGATTTTTGAGGCTTCTAAATTTCATCTCAAAGAGGTGATCGTGGGAAAATATTCATAGCTCTCTCTCTCTGAGCATCGGATTGGAATGCTATAAAAAGTGGCCATAAGCACATGGACTGTAGTTTTCGTTCTATCAATTTCAGAGCCAAAGGAGGAAATAGGGACACATGGGAAGTCATAAAAGTTCGCTCTACTGAACTAGTCCAAAATTGGGTCATCGTGGGAGATTGGACATAACTTTTCCTTGAAGAATCCAAATCAGATCATACCTATGGAATTTGAAATAAGCCTTAGAGAGATACTACATGGCTGAATTTTAGATATTGAGGATCCACAATTATAGAGATAATTCAATTTCAATATCGAGCTCCTCAAAAGCAAGTAAAAGGTGTGTATTTTTTTTCCAAATTGCATAAGTCTTGTTTGAAGAATCAAGTTGAATTGATTCCAAGGGAATATTTTAGAATAGATATCAATATTGGATTCTAAAATGGCCCCTAAAAATAATTTAACACCCATTAAGCCTTCAGAAGGCTCTACTATGACTCATGAAGATGAAGAATGGCAACATGACATATCAAAATTACAAGAGCAAATTTCGCTCTCGCAAAGAACAACAAAAAATGAAATGGAAGTTTTGAAGAAAGGCGTGAAAACTAAGATGGATGGTTTGAAGAAAGGCGTGGAAGCTAAGATGGTTGGTTTGGAATCTAAGATGGATGGCATGGAAGCTAAGATTGATGACATGGAAGCTAAGATCGATGAGAAAATGGAAAACATGAAGAATTTTCTAAAAGCAGACATGGAAGGTTTGACAAAGTTTATACAAGAAAGGTTTCCTAATGGTGAAAAGATAGTAGAAGAACCTCATGATAAGAACAAAATAAATGTTAATTGTGATTTCATAAACTCTAATGTTGGCGGGAAGAACCACCATATTCCAAAGATGGATATGAGGAAGTTTGATGGAAAGGATCCTGTAACATGGATACTACAGATGGAGCAATATTTTGATCTCCATAACGTGCAAAACACACAAAAGGTACACATTGAAACTTTACATTTAGAACAAAATACATTTGTATGGTATCGATGGATTTTCTCCCATGAAAAAATTGTCACTTGGTCAATTTTTATGGAGGAAATGATAGCACATTATGAGGATACAAAGAGCAACACCTTCTTTAGCCAATTGATAAATTTCAAACAAAAGGGCTTAGTGGGGGAGCACATTGAGGACTTCCAAAAATTGAATATAAGGGTAACTGATATTCCAAAGGAACACAGGATTGATCTCTTCATAGGCACTTTAAAGGATAACATCCAACATGAAGTTCGCGTTTTGGAACCTGATTCACTGGAGAAGGCATTCAGGTTGGCAAGAAAAGTTGAATGTAAAATTATGGCGACAAGGAAGCCTACCACTCAATTCTATAAAGAAGGAAGTGTTGCTACGCCTAGATTTCCACAACCTACAAGGTTGTCACCACAAAAATTTGAAGAAAAAAGAGCAAAAGGGCTTTGCTACAGTTGTGATAGCAAATACACTAAAGGTCATAAGTGTGCTGAGAAGAAATTATTTTACATAGATTGTGAAGAGGAAGAAGAAAATGAACAAGAAGAGGATATACACCGGGAACCAGCCCCAAAAGAGGAAGAAATGAATCCGACCATATCGTGTAATGCACTGGCAGGAATTACCACTCCTCAAACTCTCAAGATAAAAGGACAAATCAAGAAGAAAAAGGTAATATTGTTGATTGATTCAGGTAGCACCCATAATTTTATTCATTGTAAGGTAGCCAAGGAATTAAATTGTTTCCTATACCCAGCACCAGAATGTCAAGTGATGGTTGCAAATGGAGGAACTATAAATTGCTCTGGAAAATGACATAATATCAAGCTAACCATGGGGGAATATGTATTGACTAGTCCAATGCTTTCCATTCCTATGGGAGGTGCTGATGTTGTACTAGGAGTACAATGGTTACAATCTTTGGGGATGGTAGCTTTTAATTTTCAAGAACTTTTCTTGAAATTTTTTTCAGAAGGAAAGGAAGTCGAATTACGGGGTATTGCAGGGAAGCCGGGAAAGATAATAAGCTCTAATGTCATGACAAAGCTTCTAAAGAAAGAACAACAAGGCGTAATTGCACAATTATGATCACTAGAAGTTCCAACATCAAAATCATCTATTTCTGCAGATCTCCAACAAGTCTTGGACAATCATTCCAAGGTGTTTGAAACTCCCAAAGGACTCCCACCTATTCGTGATCATGATCATACTATTCATTTGATTCCAGGAAGTGTTCCTCCAAAAATCAAGACTTATAGATATCCTTACTTCCAAAATAGCGAAATTGAACGTATGATTGCAGAAATGTTAGAGGCGGGTATAATTCAACCTAGTCAAAGTTCTTTCTCTGCTCCTGTAGTATTGGTACACAAGAAGGATGGATCATGGCGAATGTGTCTGGATTATAGGGAGCTCAATAAGTTCACCATTAAAGATAAATTTCCCATTCCTGTGATTGATGAATTATTGGATGAATTACATGGAGAAATTTATTTTACCAAGTTGGATCTTCGTTCAGGATATCATCAAATTAGAATGAAGACTCAAGATATTCCAAAAACAACATTTTGAACTCATGAGGGTCATTATGAATTTTTGGTCATGCCTTTTGGCCTTACCAATGCACCTTCTACATTTCAAGGGTTGATGAATTCCATTTTCAAACCCTTCCTTTGAAAATTTGTGCTAGTATTTTTTGATGATATACTAATCTACAGCAGGTCTTGGAAGGATCATGTTGAACATGTTGACAGGGTGCTCAAACTATTGCAGGAGAAACAATTATATGCAAAAAAATCCAAATGTTTCTTTGGAGCACAAGAGGTGGAATATCTGGGTCATATTGTATCTCACGAGGGTGTTAAAGTAGACCCTAACAAAATTAAAGCCATTAAGGAATGGAAAGTCCCCACAACCATAAAGCAGTTGCAAGGATTTCTCGGGTTAACAGGGTATTATCGCAAGTTTGTTAAGAATTATGGGAGAATAACAGCACTTCTAACAACATTATTGAAGAAAGATGCATTTTCATGGACTCCTGAAGCAACTAAGGCCTTTGAACATCTTAAAGAGGCAATGTGCCTAGCACCGGTCTTCGCTACGCCAGACTTCACAAAAACCTTTATTGTGGAATGTGATGCCTCAGAAAATGGAATTGGTGTTGTTTTAATGCAAGAAGGAAGACCCATTGCTTTTGAAAGTCGTCCAATCAAAGGAAAGTATTTACAGAAACCTATTTATGAGAAGGAAATGTTAGCAATACTGCATGCACTAAAGAAATGGAGAACTTACCTAATGGGAAGACACTTCAAGGTAAAAACTGATCATGATAGTCTTAAACACTTTTTGTAACAAAGAATATCTTCAGAAGAGCAGCAAAAATGGGTCACAAAGATGTTGGGTTATGACTTTGAAATAATCTACAAAAAAGGAAAGCTTAATGTTGTTGCAGATGCACTCTCAAGAAAGAATGAAGAGGTGGAAGCATTGCTTTGTGCCATTTCTATTATCCAACCAGATTGATAATCGAAGCAAGAGATGAATGGAAGAAGGACAAAGATGTATGGACACTCATTCAAAATTTGCAGCAAGATCCTAGTACATCTGATACATTTAGTTGGAAAAATGATTCCTTATGGTGCAAAGATCGCTTATATCTTTGTAAGAATTCCCAACTAAAACAAAAGATTCTTCTGGAATTGCACACTTCTCCTTTAGGAGGACACTCAGGATTTTTTAAAACTTACCACAAGGTGAAGAAAGAATTTTTTTGGGATGGCCTTAAATCTGATATTCGAAAGTTTGTGGCGGAATGTTTGGTTTGCCAGCAGAATAAAGTGGAAACAATTAAGACCCCAGTACTTCTACAACCTTTATCCATTCCAAGTCAACGTTGGGAGGAGATTTCAATGGATTTTATCACAGGTTTACCTAAGTCCGAAGGAAAGAGTGTCATCATGGTGGTAGTTGATAGACTTACCAAGTATGCACACTTTTGTGCATTATCTCATCCATTTAAAGCAAGTACAGTTGCTACTACATTTATGGACACAATTTAAAAGCTACATGGAAACCCAAGGGTTATTGTGAGCGACAGAGATCCCATTTTTACTGGAAATTTTTGGACGAAGTTATTTTCTTGTTTGGGTACTCAATTAGCTCATATATCATCTTATCATCCTCAATCCAATGGTCAAACTAAGATAGTAAATATATGTTTGGAAGGATATCTTCGTTGTTTTTTATTTGATAAACAAACACAATGGGTCAAGTGGTTACTTCTAGCTGAATGGTGGTATAACACTTCCTTCCATATTGCAGCAAAAATGACCCCATTTATGGCACTTTATGAATATCATCCACCATCCATCACATCATCATTAAGAGAAAATTTGAAGGTTCAAGCAGTGGAAGATCACATCAAGCATCAACAAGAATTTCTCCAACTCTTAAAGGACAACCTGAATTTGGCACAAAATCGAATGAAACAACAAGCAGATCAACATCACAGCGAGAGAATTTTTGATGTAGGAGATTGGGTATTTTTATGGCTAAAACCATACAAAAAAATGTCCCTCAAGCAAGCTAAGAAGGATAATAAATTATCGCCAAAATACTATGGTCCTTACAAGGTGTTGCAAAAGATTGGTACTATGGCATAAAAATTGGAGCTTATTTCTTCTTCACAAGTGCATCCAATTTTCCATGTTTCATGCTTAAATAAGGTTATAGGTGAAAATCTCCTAGTTCAAACAATATTGCCAGAACTTGATGAGGAAGGAAAAATCATATTGGAACCTGAAGCGGTCACGGAAACAAGAACTCGACAGCTACGAAATCGATCTATTTCAGAGTATCTCATCAAGTGGAAGAACTTACCCACTAAAGATTCTACATGGGAGGATGAGAATTTTATACCGAAGCACCTAGAGCTACTCAAGCATTGAGGACAAAACTTTTTTGAAGGAGAGGGGCATGTTAGGTCCCTATATTACTAGTATAGTCCCTTATTGTTTTTAGTGTAACCCCCTTATTGTTATTATTGTACCCTTTTAACCCCCATATTTTTATTATTGTCCCCTTAAATTATTATTGTTAGGTCGGCTAGGATTACATTGTGGCCCCACTAGGATTACATTGTGGCCCCATGGACTCCTATATATAGAAAGGAGGTTTTGTAATTTGAATCATCCAAGAATTTTTCATTCATGTAATGTATTGGAGGTTGCCCCCTCGAAGTGGCTTATTAATAAGGCGTTGATATCTCTTTTCTTCTCTTTTTGGAGTTGGTTTCACAACAATGTCAGTTAGAACATGTCATTCTTCACAACATATTAAATGTGCCTCAATCATCTACACTTTGTATAACTCCAACAAAATTGAATTGTAACTCTATGTAAAAACAATTTGGTTGTCTTCAAAATTCTTCAACTAAGCTTGTAGGTTCTCAAGGAAGGTAAAAGCAGGAAATACTCTTCTATATTGGAAAAAATATCAGTCCAAGGACGATTTATTTCTCTGTGCTTGTCTTGAGAACACAGTGAACAAATTTACATCGAGTTTACTAGTACTACTTAAATCCAAACCCTTAAACACATCGAATCTCCCATTATATTTCTTCAAATTTATGAAAAAACAAACTCAATTACAGATAGCAAAATTTTTTCATGAACAATACCCTTTCACGATACCTGGGAATTTACATTGTAATCCAGAAAAATGTTAAAGATCGATTACGGATCTCGAGAAGGCATATTATTTGCTTTAACCTCTAGTTTAGAATGAGGTCGTTTGGGGACTGTCACACTACAAACTCCATTTTCTATTTCCACCTTCACCTCCTCCACCATAGCATTTTCTAGCAAACAGAAACGACGGACCAAAATTTTCAACAAATTTTAATATCATTCCATTATTCAAGGAGTAGATACAATGGTGTTAGTGCCAAAGAGGAATTGAAGGAGAAGCCACTTTTCCACAACCCAAAGTGAAGCTTCTTCAATCGATGCACCTTTAATGACGTAGAGGTTAATGATTACATAGCTGTCTCATAAAAAACACAAAATATTTTTTTTTCCACACATAGTTGGCCGTTACAGAGTCAAACGGGTTCAGAAGGCTCAATGCCCTGTTGCCTTCACAACACGCTCAAAAAATTTGTTGCTGCCGATGCCAAAGGGATTCGAATTGGCTACAAGGTATTAGAGGGGTATTATTAGTCACTGATAAAGGGTGTCAACTATTCAAATAGTGGGACAAGGACCGGTTCATGTCATATTCGAGATGGTATCAATTGTGTGAAGTGAAGTAAGTGTGGGAGTTGTGTATGAGGGGTCGAGTGAGCTGAGATAGGCTGAAAAGAGATGTCGATTGTGCGCAGGAGAAGGAGCTATGATAATTTAAATCAGAGTCAAATGTGAGTAGGCTCGATGCCGACTGCATACAGTGCGAAGGAGGCACGTAGTATACCAAGCAATATCGGGCTATACTAATTCGAACTCACTACGTTGAGGAGTTTCATTTGGCTATATTGGAAATCATGCAGAATATCCACAAAATCATGGAATATCTAATAGTATAAGAAACAGACACTAGCATTTTCATATGAGTCGACTGGGACGGTGAAGGGTGGTAGTGTTGCAGGAGTAGCAGTGGTGGATGAGTCAGAAGAATTTACAATGTGGCAGGTTTGGTAGAAAACGGTTCTTAGGACAGAAAACTGGAGGAGAGTGGTGGTATTAACTCAGTAATGCATCTGCAGTAACTTCTCTACATATTTCTCTATCTCTCCAGACCTGTCAATTGCGCCTTGTCTACTCGAATTCCTACCAACTCTAGGTTTGACCAAATGTTGGCTTAACCAACAAACGTGTATGTACATAAATGAAACAGTCAAGCATGCAGATGTTGGCACAGAATGGAAGGGTTAGAGACCTAATGCATAATTTCACAATGAGGAATACGATTGCAGAATTAGTGGTTGAGAATCCCACAGAGCAGGCCACACATCAAGGCTCTGATACCATGTTAAACACACGCATGGTAAATGGAGAACACACAAGTAGAAAGATAAGATAAGCATGAATTATGTTATTATTCACCATAGATGTGCTTTTATAGTACATTAGGTCACCCTTGGTTTCCCATTCCAAGTGGTCTCTTGGACTCCATTAGTCCATTCGCCTTCCACACCTACCCGTTGAGGATTAGGTGTCCAACATGCCATATGACAAGAAAGGAACGATGATGATTGATTTCCTATCTACATTTATGACTGGTGATATCACCCTAGACCTCAAACCCTAGAAATTTTAGACAAAGGTCTTGTTATAATGCATGGAATTTAAGTCCTAGGTTGACATGCCATGTAAGCTTGGTCAGTAGAGGTCAAGTTTCACATGGAATGAAGGAATGCATTGCTTGGGAATGTTAGATTACAAACTGAGGTGGGCCTAGGTGCATTATATATCAAGGAGGTCCATGTGAATATACAATCATCCACATAGCCCATAAGGTTGTCCCTAGAACTCTCAACAAGGAGCTACACTAGAACCCACTGGGATTTTATTCTCAAGGTGATGTGGCCATAAAAAGCTTGCACCCACATATATTGAATATATATTATGCATTATGTTACAATGTGTGATTTTCGAGTTGTAGAGAGGGGTCAATACATGGCACAACGTGAACAGGTTGGTAACTAAGATAACGCTGCTATGTACAAGTGAGGTGGATGACTTTGGTAGCCATGTGGTTACCACGTGGGGGTTATGTGGGTGCCACATGGTAAGTCAAGATGAAGTGGCACTATCCAAATAGGCAAATATTTGAATGACCATATTTTTTGATTTGGGAGTCATATGGAAGAAAATTATATATTGTTGGAAATTTCTTAATGAGATGAACACAACAATGTCATACATGTTAAGCTTTAAGAAAGTTTTAAAAGATCGAAAATTTAGGCCCAATTTCCATAATTGGAGTTTGTAGGTTGGGTTAGATGAGTAGCGATATCCTTATACCCTTAGTTGGAGATAGGGACAATAAGTGGTATGTTATAGTGTGGTATCAGAGCTTCCAGGTTCAACACTTACACTATATGGGATCTATTACATAATTAACAGAGTGAAGGTTCAACGCCATACATTTTGGAGATCAGATGAGGCCTCAAAGCATGTGATAGGTGTCAAAAACTTGATTGTTTTCATATATTTATTGTGATACCTACATGTAGCATATTACTGATGATTTGGAATGATTTCATTGAGAATAATGTGCTAAATTGAAATGACTTTTTTTAGCTAGCCTCACACCAACAAATTTCCAACAACAAGCCATGGTGATAATTCCTAGTATGCATTTGAACTTTATTTAAACCTAAAAATTATGTGTGTGTAAGAAAACACATGAAGATCAAAGGCCGCATGAAAAACACATGATGGTATAATATAGAACTGGAGGAACAATGAATGAATAGTAGAATGGTGCAATACAGCTCTAATAAATCTATTGACAGTGCTAGAAATTTGCCAACAAAGGGGGTCTCACCAATATGAAGACCAAAATAGATGTCACATTTTTTGGTGTGTGAGCCCCATCCGGATAATAGGCCTGGCCACAATTATTCTTAGGGATTTTACTTGGTTGAAATTATAAACATAAGAGATTATGAAAACAATCTTTGAAACAAGCAAGTAAGTTGACATTGTGAGGCATACAATTGCAATGTATATAAGGTAATTTCATAGAAGGGAAAGAGAAAGTGAGCCTATAGAATAAAAGTAATAGTACTAACCTAAAAGAAACACACAAGAGAATGGAAATAATTGTTAGTTAACCTGTAAAGTAGTTCACAAGATAAAAATGATCATAAAAGCAAGTAACAATGCACCTTCAACATTATGCATACCAAATCCAATGAAATAGTTCATTTTCATTAGTATCTGTAAAGATAAAAATACACCACAAACACTGAAAGAGTAGTCTTACAATCATTCATGACATATGAATGAAATTGCGTCGGCCCTGAGAGCTTCATATTTTAAGTGAAATTCCCAAGATACACAATTACAATGATGCAACACTAGCCCCAATAGTGGAACATTAAGTCACCACTTGCTCCTCCAAAGAATGATCTTCTCTTGTATGCCAAACTATAGAATCCAAGGTGAAAAGTCCTTTTCTTGAGCTATGAGGGTGTATATATAAGAAATGAGGTGACTCTCTACCTCCCATGTGATTCTTGACCTCCCTCACAACTCTTAAGCTCCCATGTGACTTTTCAAATTTCTATGAGACCTTTGAGCTTCTACAAGACTTTATAACTTTCTAGTGACTTTTCACATTCCATGTGGGACCGTTGGGCTTCCACACATTTTACATTTTCTCATTTTTTAGAAATTAAATAATTACATTCCACCTATAATGTGGAAAAAATACATGGGACCAAACAACACTCCTGTGTTGACACTTTGAATGACCATAGTTTTTTTTATTGTGACATGAGACTTGATGGAAATATGTTGATGTGTGGTTCCTTTCTTTGTTTTTGTGTCTTCAAATATTTTACGATTGATATATGATGTGCTTCATAGTAAGCCCCCAAAGGATCTTATTGTAGTACTAGAGCCTTTCATGTTATCTCAGTCTCCATCCATATGTCATGGTACAAGGTTCCTCTATTATTGCATGATAATATATTTATGACTTGTCTCCACATATTTTATTCTTGTTTACTCTCTTTATGACCTCCTTGATCATCATCATGCCATGATATGGTGATGTCACTTGCAAATTAATTAACTCATGACAAGACAACAACAGTCCCATAATCACATATTATATCTATGTTTGTTCATTTAACATATTGATTGTGATGGGGAAATGTGCAAGGGATTTGAGAAGAATAGGCTAGGAATTGGGTATTTGAACACTATAGGGACTGAGGGATGACCACACTCTCCTATGGATCTATGTAATGCACAAATAAAGAAGGAATATCAAAGTCCTGCAAAGTGGGAAAATCCAGGGGACAAGGGAGATGATCTTGGTAACTAAGGATGTGTAGCGTGTAGTGCTCAAGGAAGAAGAGGTAGGGATTTTGCAGTTGAGGTTCACAGGGACTAAGATATGACTCCAATATCCACTAGGACTATGTAATTCATAGTTGAGGAAAGGAAGGAAAATGAAACTGCATAGTGAGGGGTTCCAGTTAGCAGGAGTGGCAAGACTAGGCATCGTAATTGTGAAATTCACAGTGATTGAGAAGTAGACTCCAGTATTGTGCATTTGAGGTTTCTAGGGGCCTAGATATGGACCTATTATCCACTATAACTACACAATGTGTACCAAGAGTCTCACTTGATGAAGAGATTGCGAAGTTGGTTGGTGTAAGTAGCAAAAAGTTAGGTCATTGTGACTTAAGGATGCTCACTTCATCATGAAGGGGAGGGAGTCTTTGTATTATGCAGTTTTACTTACAATGAGATAGAGAAATACTTACCAACTAGAATTGATCAATGTGCAATACAAGGAATAACTGATCAAGGCTAAGTGCACTGAAGTAGTACAATCATCAAGGGTTCAATGACTATGCTTTGAAGATGCTTAATGCATAATAAATGGGAGTTGTCCCTAAAAGAGGTTCAGTGCACAAGTATAGGAGGTGAATGTTTCGTCAATGAGGCTTGTGAATGGGTAATTCTCATTATTTGGTGGAGGGTTAATTATTTTTATAACTTGCGCTTGATAGGAGGACCTTGAAAAGCTCCAAAATGGCTAAGTGTGGGATTAATGGAACAAGAGAGAAAAAGACATATGAACAAGTCCAAAATAGAGATCACACACATGTTTACCATCAAATAAAAGGTAAAAAAAAATCAGTAGGCAACACCAACATATATAGATTGAAATGACAACAAATAGACACTTGTTTATGAGTGCAAAAATTAAAACATAAGTTTGCGACACTTAAAATACAAGTGGAAATACAAGTGTTTATTACAATAAAATGTGTGCTATGCCATAGGAGAGTTTCCAAAACATATTAAAATGATGAATACCATCATCTAGTGCAAAATAATGCATTGGATGCACATCCATAAGGTGCCTCATAGTGCTCTTAAGATGTGTAAAAATAAGTGAAAGAAACACATGCAAGAGGAAAACAACACTTGAAAACATAAATAAGACAAAAGTGACACATGAAAGAATTAAAGTAGGAAATAACGACACATAAAATATAGAGAAATAAAAAACGACACATGTAAGAGAAAAAGAAATAAAAAGAGACAACTGAGAAACTCACTCGGTAGATAGAGTATTTACAACCATGAGTGAGAGAATGCTTCTTATACCCCAACAATGTACAGAGATAAAATTAAAAATATAAGGTTGGGCTATGGACTAGAAACTTTATACAGGGATACCAGACATGCCATGAGGTTTATAATTGATGAGGATGCTTAATGCGTGTCTGGAAACTAGGAGCCACGACTTGATTGATTGACTTGAGAAACACTCTCATTGTCAACAAAATATGCAGTCACTTTATGCAGAAGATTACCTCACACTATCATTGTCCATGAGGATTGTGCACTCTCTGTCTATAGGAAATATGCAAGAAATTCTCACAAGAACTATGAAAGAATCATCTCTAGGCACTATCCAAAAATACTACACAATCTATGTACTAGAGACTGTGCAATTTTTACACAACATTTTGTCACCATCTCTGCAATCCCCATCCCTCACATTGGAGGATTATTTCTATGACTAATAAGAAGTGTCATGCCTTGCAAATACCATCATTGCATTCCTTTCCATGAGGACAATATTCTTTCTGTTGACAATTTCCTAAGCAGACCATCATAAACACATGTTTTTGCATTGGCGCTGGTAGACCGTTATTCCCCTGCGCCGATGAGGAAGATTAACATTGGGCCCTGCGCCCATTCACACTCTGTCCTAGTTATCTACCTACGCCAAGCTATTTTTGGAATGTTTTTTAAATATAGAGGCGAAGTTTCTATCCTAAAAACTTCGTGGGCGAGTCAGCTTGAGTGGTTCGATTGAATAAGTACGACCACCCTCCTTTGGCCTCTTGTTTCCAACTTTTGGGGAAACCTCCCAAAGGATAAGGCCTCCCTTCCATCATTGTAGGGATCCCAACCTCCTCCTCTCCCTGTATAAATAAATCTATCTCCCATTGATACACTAGCTAAACAATCATAGCTGTAAGGCCGAAGAGAATTGTTGAAAATTTGGCTAGGGAGATAGAGAAGAAAGAGACCTTTATCGAGAGAAAGCTTAGGCTTGTGTCCTTGCCTCATTCCAATTCCCAATGATCTTTGGAGACACACTTCAACTAAACCTGCTGAAGGAGGCTATGACGTCAAGGATCTGGTTGTAATCTCTCTCTTCTATATATATGTGTTTAGTCCTCCTTGACTGAATAGTTATCTACGAATGAAGTTATTGTCTTGTATATTTCTCTTGTCTTTGATTTTTATGTAGGAATACGAGTACCATTGTTGAAGGACCACAACCTGTCAGGACAGATATCAAGAGGCTTCCACGACTACACCTGCAACAATTGTGTTGGACTCTAGGTAGAGAAATATGCCCCAACCTATTTCATTCATTAGCTAGGAACCTACACATTAGCATGTTCCCTTGTTGCTAGACCCACTCTAGAGCTAGAGGGATCGCCTCTGTCCGCAGAGGGGATTTAGTAGTCACTGTCATTAGGAATTGCATATTCACTATGATTAGGCTTTATGCAGTGCTTGACTTGAAAGGATACAAATTTACTTCTGGGCTTGCTCAGAAGAGGTTTTCTATACAAGCATCAAAAGATAAGCATGAAAAATAAGGTTGCTTCAACACTTAGAATTATTGAAGGAATACTTGACATTAATGAATTTAAGTGAAGAAAGACATGAAATTAATGGCTTGAAGTGAAGGATGGCTGACCATAAGGGGGCTCCAAAATTTGGATGTGGGAAAAATTTGGAGGGTGTTTTTTGTAGTGACAACACTTGGCAACACACTGGAAGAACTCCAGCTTCCCTGTTTAGGTCTAACGTTGAGTATGAGGTTTGGCCTTATAGAAGTATTGTCTCATCCTATTGATAAACCTAGCTTCCTTTATTATCCAGGTTATATATATATATTCCTGTCTATTCCGCTTGTTGGATTAACACACTTCACCAGGTTAGTCAAACTTCAGTTGTTTCTATTAGGGAGCAGGAGTATGTAAATCCCACGGGTTTAAGATGTTTGATTTTTATTATCGTCTTTGGTTTTTCTTCACTACCAGCAGGCCTATTTATTACCCCGACGGAGTCACTCTAAGGAATCAAAAGCATTGCTTCGCTTCCAAAAATCAGTACCCTGGAAAAGTTGCTTGCTTCACCTCTCTATGCAAGAAGCCTTTCTCTTCTTTCACCCTTTATTTATTTTATTAGTTTATGCTCATTGAAATTTCAAAGGCATTTATTTTTCCAAGGGAGGAAGTGGGATCTCGACTTATTTTATGGACAAGAGAGGTTTTTCCTTGTTTTATAGAGACTCTTATATATACACCTCTAAAATTAATATGCTCGCTTAGATTTTTCCTCCTTTCCATTTTCTACTCAATTGAGCTAACAAATTAGAAACCAATTAATATAAATAAATAATTCAAGGAATTAAGATCCCATCATAGATATGGGCATTGTAATACACAAAGGCTTTCATTTAAGATGAAAAATATTTTCTATACATGCATCATTGACCTTAAAATATATTTAGGCCCAAAAAAAGAAGTAGACCAAATATAAGCCAAGCGTTGCTAATTGTCACAATTTCCTTTTCAAATTTCACCACATTACCATAGAGCCAAACATGAAAGATTTCATGCATGTTATTATTAAAATAAAACACAAGTGAAGGGATGAAATATAGAGAAAAAAACATAAAACTCAAACTCTTAAGGAAGAAAATTAAAGACTAGTACAAGGGCATGCAAAGAAAAAAACTCAAAATAAAAGGGGAACGTCGAAAAAGTGTTGTAATGAAAACATAACTAGAATGTAACTAAGAAAAGAACAAAACTAAACCTAAATCCTAATCTATCTAATCTAAAAGGTCAGGGTCACGTGAAATTAAATTTCCAATGTAACCATTTAATTTGTTCCTAACTTGAAAGCAGAAAGATATAAAAAATTAGCAATAATATAAAATAATGTGCAGAAATAAAGATGTTAACTTGAATACATTGAATAAGAAACTAAAGGTCTTTCCTATTGGCAGAAATATGTGTCATAATAACTAACTTTAACCAATATGGCTTTACCTTGTTGATTAGAACAATGATCATACAAACCTTGGGGGTTGCTCATGAATGTACATTTTTCCATGTTTTTAATCTTACCAAATATCAAGAAAGATCAAAACTTATTATTAGACACAAATGTTTCCAAGTAGGATTTCTCTATCCATTCAACAATTGGATCATGATATAAAAAACAACCTAATTTAAAACCCTGAAATTCTTGAGAAGATGAACTTTCAATCAACCCAATCGAATTATAAGGAGAAAATTGCGAAGGAAAATTGATCTGATCTTGTTTAGAGACTTTATCAATATGGTGAGGAATTGAAATAACCATCAAGAAAATTTGAAGTGCCTAAAATATCTGACAAATACATAAACAATTAAATGATGAATCATCAAGATCAAATGGATCGATAATATTAAATTATGTAAAACAACTATCATCAGATGTAATAGTGGGAAAATGATTAATTGAGCGATAATTGTTAAAATAAGTGTTATGATCAGACTAGTGGATTAACATATAATATTCTTGATTCCTCATGGTTCCCTTTGAATTTGATTACATATTAGACTAGTAACATGAAATCTCAGGAAATTAGAAATAAATTTGATATTATGAATTCGAGAAGCAAATTAGTATACTAGGTTGAAAACAAATTAGAAAAATATGTTAGATCTATTCCATTATCCATATCAACATAATATTTTTGATCCACCAAATGATTCAAGCATTGAATGACACTAAAAATGACTGATTGTATAAAAAAATTATTAACTTCATAACATACACATGAAACATTAGGAGTTGATCATTCACATAAGAGTTTGTCAGAGATGACTATTTCATCTAGTGATGCTCTTTGTCCTAATAATAATAATCTATGAAAGATATGCACTCTAACCATGGATTTAATATAATGGATTTACATGAATAATAATTAACTAAATAATAATCGTCTATCCGGTCAAAGAATCTATTTGAGGATGAAGAGAATTAACTTGAAAATGCTGAAAATACTTCAAGAGTGAGCTTACATCCAGTGAAACAATGTTTAGGAAAGAATTATGTGATAATATTTTAATATGACTAGTTCAAGGATGTTATTAGTATCACGAGAACATGAAATAACCATCAACAGGAGTTAAAGTGCCTTGACTTTGTGGTGATTCCCTAAAATTTAAAATGTTGAATGGCTAAATTTTGAGAGTTGATTCATGTTAGAAATGTGTTGTCATTTATGGAAAAGGATGGAAAAGGTGTCAAAGGTGATAATTATATTGACACAAGTGATCAGGATTTAGGCATAAGAAGAAGCATGCAAATCAACATGGTTTGAGAAGGTTTAGAGACATTGAGGCCAATTCTTGGATAGAATATCATCAAAACTATAGTTGGAATTCGATTGGATGATAAGAGCTATGAAAGAGTTTTCCTATGGTACGTGGAAGTTTAAAACTAGCTTCCTGGATTATAATATATGGGTAGTAAAAGCGAGAAACCTGAAATTCAAAGTGTTGTAGAGTTAAATTAGTGGAGGTGGTCTTAAAAACAATTAATTTTAGTGGTCTGGCTAAAGATGGTGGAGCAACTAGTGGAAGGTTGGTGAGACCCAATGATTAAATAGAGATAAGGTCCATTGGAGGATTTAGTGCCAAGCATCCTTGCCGATGCATCTGAGACAATTCTGACAAGTCAACAAGTGAAATATTTAACGCTCAAGGGGGTGTCATAATGGGTGGTTTTCCCATACCAGTGATGTTGTGATCAATGAAGAAGATTGATTCCAACACCCTCCCCTCTCAAAACCACAAAAAACTTGAGAGTGGTCTCACAAACCACAAGTGGTCTTCTCTAACAGCTAGGAAATGTGGCATTTGCATAGCACAAAAAAAGGATGAGACCCATAGAAAAAATTATAAAGGAAAATAACGAAAAACCAAGGCTCTGGGACCCTTTATCTCTCCTTTGACATGGAAGATGACATCAAAATGAAATTAGGTATGGTGGACACGTGGAATGTATATTTGATGTTTTTGGGTACCCAAATGGGTAATTTCTAGGTGGCATTTGGACTACTCACAGAGCGCCATGTGGAAATTATGACATGAGAATGACATAATCTTGTAGGCTAGACCCCATAAGGTTTTAAGCGAGTGCAGAGGAGGAAAAAATGGGCTGCCTCAGCATCAGGCTGACACGGTAGCTGTCAGAGATAACTTAGCCTAGGCTGGTAGTTGATTGGCTCACAGGTGCAAGGGTGGACCCACCAGGAGAGCTCATCGCAATCCCTTGACCACGGGGGCTTCATTGAGAGATTAATACCATAGCACGTGCATTCATATTAGGGGATATATATTGAGGAAAAAATGACATAATATATTAAGCATATAATAGGGGTTAAAGGGTTTTTATATTGGTAGGTATAAAAAACAGAACTAAAAGTTAATGAAAAAATATAAAGGGGTATACAAAATTTTAATGAAAAAATGGATACCTACAATATATAGTGAATGTAGGGTTTTTTTAAATTGGGAAGGTGTATTGGATTTGTATTGGTAGGGGGTTAAATAACATTGTTTTTAAAGGTATTTTCCAATATGTAGTCAAATTAGAGGTATTATTTAGTATTACATGAATGCATGTGATATTTTAGAGGTTAATTAAATGAATCCCCCATGCACTTGAACCCATCAGGTAAATTAAAGTGTGTATAAAGGTTTTTTGGGGTGAAAGGTGCAGGGACATGCTGGCACGCACAACTAGGAAACAAAAACCAATAAGTGAAGAGGAAGGGCAGACCCATGGGACAAGCCATCCCTATGGCATGACCCCAGAAGGAAATAAATGTGCATAAAAGGAAACAATAATATGGCAAGTGTCAAGACACATTGGTAGTACAAAGTGGTATCGATGACCAATGGGAGAAGGCAGCAATGAGACCCATGTAAAATCTCATCTTGAAATGAAGACCCTAAAGGTGTTTTGAAGGTGTAATAGAGGGGTGTTGAGGTAAAGGAGACAAAGACTAAACATATGTTCCAATACTTGGTTTTGGTGCGACCTGATGACTAAAGGCACGGAGGAAGATAAGCCCTTTGGGCTTAATGTGTAAAGGACCCATGATTAAGCGCTCAAGGAATAAAGTTGAGGTCACAATTCTTGTTATTATAGGCAAAAGGGCCAATATATAAATTGAAAGGGGATTAAAGGGTCAAATTCAGTGGCATGGATGAGTTAAGAGGCAGATTTGGAAATTAAGCCCAAATTAGAGATGAGACAAATGTAATAAACTATAGCTAAATCCTGTAAAGTGCCATAATAGAAAAAGAAATATAGTTCAAATTAGAGAATGAGCTCAGAATAACAGATCAGTGAATGAAATATTGGAGAACACATCTAGAAGAATCAAGTGAATAGGACAAAGGAAAAATAAATAAAGAATTCATGCAAGAATTTAAGTGAAAGGTAATAAAAGGTTATTATCCAAAATATCAGTCCAAAATTAACTGTTTCAGTGGATTTAATCATTTTAACTCAACGATTGAGTTGTGAATTAAAAATGAGTGTTTGAATACCTACATATGACATAGATAAGAGATAGTTGAAGCATAATAAAGACAAAAACAATTTTATGCGTGGAGGAAGACTTGAAGTTAACCAAATGAAAAGAACCTAATTTTAGCAGGCATAATTCTTTAAAGCATAATTCTAACAACAAAGAGGTGGGTTTTTGGTGCAACGAGATGCATAGTGGTGGTATGCATCAAAGGTGAATTAGAGACTCATCTTGGTGTTTGAAATGTGTTTTAGAAGGTGAAGGATGAATTGGTGATTAGTGAAAGAATTAATGTTGCAGGTGTGTTCAATAATGAGATATTTTTGAAGGTGGTTTTTATGGCGATTTTATGAGTAATCAAGGATTTTTGAAACTGTTTGTAAATTGGTTTTGGTGATTAGATGTAGTGAGAAATTTATTTATTTATTAAGGAAAGTGGTCTTCAAAAACCTTTAGATTCTTGATATCGTACAACTTGATTTGTAAAGGAAGATCGGGCCAAGGTGCTATCTTCTTCCTCTGCAATACTCTTGACAAACCTGTGGAAATATGATTGGCTACTTCTTGCACAATCAAAATTTTGTTGGTATACCTCAGTAATTGATGTGGAGGCTTCTTTCTACTGAACACTCTGAAGTAATTGTCATCTGGTGAGGTGAACCAATCCACCACTTCAGACACTACTTCCATCACCTCATTGGACATGCAAGGTGGGTATTCCTCAAAGCTAAACCTATACAATGGAATGAGAAAGTGATAAATCAGATTCTCTATGAATCCTTTGTGACATCACTCCAAAAGAATCTTGCAATAAATGTGCATGGAAGGTTCTTTTGGTGTCCAAGTCTACTTCATGCCATGAAAAGAGTTCTGAGCACATATCGCATCCAACAAATAAGCAGACATGTAAAATATGGCTTGCTTTCCCTTGGCATGGTTCTTGGCATTGGTTACATGTATCCTCAACTATTGAGCCAACAAGTATGACTAGTTAAATTGTTTTCCTTCATTCACAACCTGATTCAACAAGAATTCCTAGCCTTCAGGGAAGTTTTTAGTACACTTTTGGCCACAGATGTGGAAACATAGAACTATCAAGTATTGAAAAGCCCTCCCGAGGGATTTGGTCTTGTAAGTGTTGTTGGGTGTCTAGAAAAATTTGGAAGGCTCTTTCACCCAACTTTTAATGACACCCTGTGTGCTCAAGTAGTTGGTGAATATATATAATTGAGATTCCATGTAGGCTTATGGATACGTCAAATGATACATACTATGAAAATCATGTGCCATATAAGAGGTAAGACTTTGTCCACTAGCACTATTGAGAGTCATGTTATTTTATCTGTATGTGACAAAATCCAGTTGACAATGTCTACACATGGGAAAGTTGGATACCTACATGCAACCTTGTGCAATCTTGAAATATGGACATTAATATAAACTTTCTTGTCTTCAATATCTACTTTGAAACTGCTTGTTATGTAAACATCTTTCAGTATGTGTCATGTGATATCTAAGTCTTTGTGAATGAGAAGTTGAGTGTCTGAAAATATTGGCAACGAGAAAGAAACACTCTCAAATATCTCACTAGTATTTCTTTATGTGCTATATTTTGAGGAAGATATCTTGGGTTCCATGATGGTAATCGATTGATGGAGAGAGATGACCTTAAAAATATGTAGATATGTATGATGAAATGAACTCATGGAAAACATAAATTAGCTTCAACAAAATAATATATTCAACAAGAATAAGGCAACAACTGTGACACTGAGGAGAAAAATTGCACAATGGTTGGGATGAAGGTGGGAGACTTGCCTCATGAACTACACATTACGAATTATCATCAGTCTAGGCGGTAGCTAGAGGCATGAGACTGCACAATCCTAGCTGGTAAAACTGAGGGAAGGAACTGCACATTGCACAGTCCTAGTGGCTATAGATGAGGGTTGAGGCTTCTGACTATGAAATGTACATTTATTCAAGCCAGTGACTACGCATTGCATATTCACAGAGGTCAATCTAGGATATAATTGTCTCTTGGAGATGTGAAATTCACAGTTGGAGAGGCAACTGCTAGCCAAGATTGCGTAGATCTACCTAGGAAAGGGATAAATTAGTAAAATATCTGAGTGTTGGGGAATGAAGGAATGAAAATATAGCTAAGGAAAATTTAGGTCAGAAAAAAAAAGTTCCAAAATTTGACATTCAAGAGGAAAAACTAACATGAAAAAAATGAGCTAGCAATGACAATTGTTAGGGGGGAAAAAGCAAGATTGTAATGCGACACTTGAAAAATGTGAACGGTGAACCGAAAAAACACTTGTACAAGATAATATAAGTTAAAACATAGGCTACTATGAAAATAAACAGGCAAAATAACACTCTTAGAAGTCAAACGACAAAAAGCGACAAAAAGCGACATGTAAAACTTACCTAAAAAAGCGTCGCAAAATCAACTGAAAGTCTATTGATCTCCTTGGGAATGATAGAATTCCAAGATCAAGTGTAAAAATGAGATCTATGGGAATCTAAATAGATATAGGCAAGTTAGGGTTTCTCATGCACATGCCTAAAATCAAGCAAAAGGCGCCACTTGCCTGAAATTCATAATTAGTAGCTTAGTGGACTTGATTAGACATTAATTGGGAAAATCCTCTTTTTTAGGGATGTCAACTCTTATTTTTTAGAAAAATTATTTTTCACACTCGTAAAGGATATTATTCAATTCCCAAGCTCAAGGGCTTCGTAAACTCCTTGCCTCAGTGAATTGCAGAGTTTCTGAGGGGGAGGATAGCTTTGCGTAGTTTCTGGGCTCAAGAATGGTCTGCCTCTCGACCTTGCCCATTTTTTGAGCTCAAGGTTGGCTTGCCTCTCAGGATTGCACAGTTCAGATCCTTAAGGCTGAAATTCCTTCCAGTATTTCACATTTCAGGTCCCCAAGGCTGGTCTGCCTTCCAAGATTGCGCGATTTCTGATGGGAAGACCAACAATTATGCAAGATCGAGGCATAAGATGGCTTGTGCTTGAAAGCTTCATATTGGAGTAAAAAAAGACATCATAAGTTCCACATGAAAGGATTTGTATTTGACATAACATGAATACTCAATGATAGTGAATGATAGACTCCCACAGATAGAAGGGAGGCTCCAAAATCAAAGCATGGAAATTTTTTTGGAGGCAGATTCTAACAGTTACAACACTTGGTGATACACTGGCAGAAATCAAACTCTTTGTATGGGTCTTATCTCATGTAAAAAAAGTATAGATCTTCATGAATTATTGTTCATTTCATATATCACCATAGCTTATTTACTTGTATTGACTTAAATATATATCTCATACCATTCTCTTCATTGACCTCACGCTAACAAAGACAAGTCAAACCAAGTTGTTTCGATTAGGGATGAAGAGTATATAGATTCACAAGTGGAAAATGGTTATCATAGTCCTAGTTTTCATCTATGGCGTTTCTCCATTGCCAACAAGCCTGGATAGTACCCCAACTGAGTCACTTTAGGAACACAAACATTTCTCCACTTCCAAAAACCCTCGATAGTACCCCGATGGAGTTTCTTGCTTCACCTCCCTACGGAGGAAGAATTTCTCTTTTTTCACCATTTATTTATTTATTTATTATTTTTTTCATATAAATGTGCATGGAAAATTATTAATTTCATGGGCCAGAAGAGGGATCTTGACTTATTGAGAGAATAAGAGGTTGTCCCTTCATAGAAGGATGTTTAACACCTCTAAAATTTAGTTCACTTATTTAAGTTTCCTTCCCTCACTCTACTCAACTTAGTTGACAAGGAAAAAAATGAACAATCATAAAAGAATGATTAGAGTAGGTGGTACTAGTTATAGATTCAAGCATAATAATTCCACTAGGGATTTCTCCCCAAAAAAAAATGTATTTTCCATCAAGGTATCATCGACTGAAGGGTGAAAGGCCCATGAAAGGAGAAGGAAAAAAGATAAAGCCAAGCTTTGAAAGACACACAATATCCTCTTAAACTTTACCATTCCTACTTCGTAAGCAAAACACAGTCTCATGAGGAAATTTACTACAAAACCAAAAGAAAAAAAAGCAGAATGAAATCAAACAATAACAAAAGAACTAAATCAAAATAGAAAAATCTATTCATACTCCTAAAATAACCATAACTAGGCCATGATTCTGTGAAATGAAACTTCCAATGTAAGCACCGAAGCATTACCTAACCTAAGTACGGTGTGGGTATCAACCCAAAGAAAGATATTCAAGAATAATAGTTGAGAAGAAAGATAAGTCGCGAAATGATGTAAATTTCGAAGATTGAAAATGCAAGAAGAAAAATATAACAATAAAACATATGCAAAAAATTCTACTGATACATTATGATGCTTATGCACATCGCAACATGGTGTCATGGTGAAGCGTTGTTTTGAAATTTCAAACTTGGAAAACATAAAGAAAGTGAAAAAAAAATTGTTTCACTAACGGGCTTGCCAGGTATGATTCCTCCAATGATTTAGCGATAGGATCATGAAAAACAAGAGGAGGATATGAAAATTTTGAATTAGATTTATTTTAAATGTGTGATCAACTAATGAGGATTATCGAGAGACAAATTACTATCCTAATAATGCTTGGAACATAACCATCAACGTAGGATGAAGTGCCTCGAAAATTTGTGGTAGTTACATGACATCATATGGTATATCATCTAAAATTATTGGCTTAAAATAATCAATAGTAGAACATTCAGATTCATTGTTATATGAGTCAACAAAAACATCGTGACTATCATGATAAAAAATTACATCGTTAGAAACTAAGTCATCCTCATGATTTGATGAATCATAGAGAGGAGGAGATTGAAAACAAGGAATTTCACTCTCTATTTCTTCACGATGATTGGATGATTGATGAGAAAGATCAAAAATAGAATAATTTTCCTCACCCTATTCAAATGTACAATTGAACTCCACAAGTCCTGAGAATGATAAAGATTATCATTTTTAGAAACTAATTCTTAGAAAAATGAAACATGTGTGAAAAAATCATGGAAAATATTAGGATAATGAGGGAGAGGTGAGAACGAAGAATCATCAAATTTCATCACAAATTCTTGTTTATAAATATAATCCCACACATAATCATTATAAATTATATCACAAGTTCCTCAGTTAACAGTAACTCCATCCTAAATTTGATCCTCATGAGACTCAGAAGAAATGATTGTAACAGGTGGATAGAAAAAATCAGAGTCGGGAGGACCAAAGGAACCAACAAACGAAGGATGAGGAGAAAGAACATCACTAGAAAAGCTAGATCAACAGTCCAAACTTGTGTCTAAATTTTGAGTATGCTAGGTGGGAGAAGATGGTGGTGGATTAGTAGATGAATTCTCAATTTCTCCAACCTCAACCTACGTTAATGGAATTGCTTAATGAGGAGAATATGAGTAGTTACTTAGAAAAAGAACTTCCTTCATCATGGATTTAAGAGCCCATTGACGGGAAAAATTGTACTGCCGAAAAAAAGGGGGTCTCCCCGGTGAAAGGTCCCAATTAGACCTCACACCATTTGGGATAGGAGCCCCATTTGGTATGTGGGCCCGACTGCCACCATAAGTGTTTCCACTCTTGGTTGTGGGATGAGAAGATGATGGGGCAGAGGTAAAGGTGAAACGACCAATCAGTTAAGAAAAATTAGCCCAATATTGCCGAACAGTAAACAAATATACAAGCAAGTCTAAGTAGAAAAAATAAAAGGGGGTATGCTGTGAGTGGGATCAATGAGCTGAAAAACCAATCAGACATACATGAATGAAAACACGCCAGAAGTTAACTACAAAGTAGTTCACAATAGATTACTAACATGGAAAGGAACAAATAAACACTGATTCAAGAGAAAATGTACATGCAACCACTATGAATTAGTTCATAATCAATTGCATGCATGAAAGCACCTGTACAACATAGTGAAATATTAGACAACTAGTACTATCACCACAAGAAAGCATGTGAATCAGTGCTGGAAAATAAAATATATTATTAATGTTGCTGCAACGTCAAATACATGTTTACAACTCGTCAAAACCCAATAGTGGAACATGGGCGATTCATATCAATGCATGATATGAAAACCCTAACCTCGCTACCTCTCTCTCTACTTGATACCAAGAGCTGAGTGCCTTTAGCTCTCAAGCACCAATTCCTCTATCATACTGGCTTCAATTGCAGAGCTAAAAGTCCTTTTGGTCACTTCTCGAAGTTGTATATATAGGCTGAGATGTCTTTTGAGTTTCCCTTGACTCTTGGTCTTCTTGACTGTTGGGTTGGCTTGTGCTTGGGCCATTTGCGACCTCCGACCCAGGGTTATATGCGACATGTGACCTAAGGTCATCTGCGACCCGGGACCTAGGGTCATCTGCGACTTGCGACCTTGAGTCATCTGTGACGTGCAACCCAGGGTTATATGCGACCTGCGACCTATGGTCATTTGCGACCTACGACCTAGGGTTTTATCCCTTCTGCATTTCTCTTTTAGTGATCTATGGTTTTCACAGCAAGATGCCTTTTCCTGCATATCAGTCCTGTGCACGTGACTGGGTGCCTTTAAGCTTAAAGTGAGGTTCTTGGGAATTTTTTAAGGATCCACCTCCCTCGCCGGAGCAAACCCCAGCTTTTTCCATGCAAGTCACTGGCTTCTATCTGTAAAAAAATAGCACGGGTCACATTTACTTAAAATAAGATAGATGTTGGAAGCACATGTAATTAGCCAAAAAGTAGTTTTAACAAATAGTAAATCTAGACCCCTTTGTGGTCTTGTTTTGCAGAAGAACGCATGTACGACTCGTATATGCCCATACTGAGCTCGTTTAACCAAGTAATGGGGAGAAAACCAATTTGTATGTCATGCGCAGTGCTATTGATGTTGCACATTTGGTGAGATACTCTTTCATATCTACCATGCGTAGGCCCATCCTTTGATATTTAGTAGATGATAATTACATCGTACAAACTTTCATTTACTATTCAAGCAAGAGTGCATTATGGCAGTGACAATGAGGAATAAGGATTATAAAGCTAATTTTACATTCTTTTATGCATTGGGACAAGGCTACGATGTGCGAATTCGGAGGGGGCTTTGAGAGGTTGCAACTTTTGGTAGTTGTGAGGTTGCAGCTTAATGTTTCTGCCTGTGCTTGAGGAGTGCGACCTGGTGACCTAGGTGAGGGTAGGAACTTATGGAAGTTGCATAGTTGCAGTTCCCGGTGGGTCACATTTTTCCTTCATGCCCCAGGCTTGCGACTTTGCGACCTGTGGAGATCTGTGACTTGAAAAGAGGTCACATAGTCGCATTCGGGGCTGGGTCGCACATTGTTTTCATGCTTCAGGATTGCGGCTTTGCGACCTGTGGAATTCTGTGACTTGATAAGAGGTCACACAAATGCATTTGGGGATGGGTCGCACTTGTCCTTGCTGCAACAAAAGTGTGACTACGCGACTTTATCGCACAGTGTTTCCCGCGACCCATTTTGAACCAAGAAAAATATGCATCTCCTTCAGGGCATGGATTTCTCATTTGCAAATAATGAATGTGCATATTTTCTAACTTGAAGCTCCTCCATACCCACATTCTTAGGCTTTAATTTGCATCCAGAATTATTAATGTGATGATTTGTGTGCCCCTTTCCTGCGATGGTAACATTATGGGTATACTCCTTCTGTGAACATTGATGTTTCCTCCCACAGAGAATGCCTGTGCGATACCAGACATGGGTGCTGCGAAATCCATGCTTACATTATGGTGGGAGTGAGTCTCTGATAGAGCACAATACCTATCATGTTAGCATGTATGCTTTTTCCATCCCCTTCTACAATAACCAGTATCTGCATGATTTTTCCCAATCGTTGTGCAATAGCAAGTGCTGATCTATACGTCATTCACCACAGATTGCCTCACAGATTTTATTTTGAAATATGATTCTGACATCAAACGAGAAATTACCCTCTGCAAGCAGCTCCTCGGGCATGAGGTAATACAAATGGAAAATATGTGGCTTAACCACGAGTCGAAGTTCCCTTGAATTTCACGCATTTGGTCCTTGCTCATGTATGAGGGATGAACGTGTTGTGCTGTGAAGTTGATCCCCCATAGTTTTAGTTGCAATTTCTTGCTTGGTCCCTTTTCACTAAAACCTGATGTCATTATTGGTAAGTGGCTGTAAAATAAAACGTCTGAAAATAATTTTCATGATTATGATGGGCTGTCATATGGAATTCAGTTACTTGTTCACTGCATGTGAATAAATCTAAACTTTAGCATGTTTTTGTAAAATCAATGGTGGTTAGTTGTGCTTATGGAGGAAAATATTTTCATATGTTCAGATCTTACTTAAAAAAAAAAACATCAGTAAACTACACTCGTATCGATGCACGCACAGAATGATTGCACCAACTACAAGGTGTATCCAACATCATTTAGAAACATCAGTAAACTACACACAGATATCCATTGCATGCACAACATCACTGAATTTATTGAAATGTGTATCTGACATGATTAATGAGTTTGATAATATAAATATGCTTGCACATGAATGGTACCTAACAGAAATACAGCTTGAGATTTTATACTGCAGATTAAAGGGAAAGATTCTTGTTTCTAAATCCATATTTGAAATCTCTCCCACATTTTAACTAGAACATGTTGTCACTATTTGTAAGTGGACTGTAAAAGAGAGAACTTATGATAAATTATTTAACATGTAGAGAGGACCACCAAATTACAAACCTAAAATTAATGGAGAGCGTGATGCTGCATGCAAAATATGGGCGGTGGGCGAACACTCATGCAAATATAGATTGATGGCAAGATAACTCCTGACAAAAACTGCCTACCCTAAGGCGACAAGACAAGTGGGTGCAGTGACGGGGTTTTGGAAAGAATAGGACATGGGGAGATTAACCGACTGAAGGCTAGGTTAGAGAGTTAATGGGTTGAGCGAGCAGAAGGAAGGGCTCGAAATTTCGAATATACCCAAAATTTTGGGTGGTGTTGTAGCGGCTACAACAGTTGGCAAACCACTGGTAGAATCCATCATCTTTGTCAAAATCCCAACCATAATCTGAGTCTAGATAGTGATGCAAGGGAATATTGAACAGGTTCTACGGGTACCCTTTTTATTATTTTTACCTTTACAGATATGCCCAATCCTTGTGCCTCAGCTAGGTCTTGTTAATCAGAAAACGTCAAAGCGGGAGTTCACAGATGCCAATAGTTTGATGATGATGTAGAGAGAAAGGCAACAGGCTTATTATATTCAGAATTTTAAAATAAGTTTCTAGTGTTGCTCCACTGCCAGCAGGCCTGGACAGTACCCCGGCTGAGTCACTTCAAGAAATCACAAGCGTTGCTCCACTGCTAGCGAGACTGGTCAGTACCCTGTCGGAGTCATTGCATTACCTCTATGTGCAGGAAGCCTTTCTCAATCCTTTATCCTTATTTGTTTCATGTGCTTTTAGCACTTATTTTCATGTGCTCGTGGCACTTATTTTGCATGGGTGGATGAGGGATCATGACTTATTTTATGGGCAAGAGAGGTTGTTTCTTGTTTGACAGAAATTGAAAGATATTTTGATTTGGGTTTTCCCCCATGCCAAGCCTTCGAGACTATGTTGGGCACAAGGCTCAGGTTACGGGTATAGGTAATACAAGCTTGTTAGGGTTCCCCACAAACAACCGGCTCATATCTCCCTGTATAATGAATTTAAGCTCATAGGAATTATGTTGAGAACGTGACTTTGATGACCTGTTCTGAGAGAAGCTGCCTCTATAACCATAGAAACCTCACGCAAAGAATGGAGTTAGGGTTTCAGCAATCAGGGCAAAACAAGTAAGAAATATCATCAGGATTTCGATGCGTGCAAAGGGGTAAAAGCAATCCATTTGGCTTTAAACCTGTGCAAGGGGGAGTAAGAAGGCTAGTCTGGGCACCGAGGGTTTCAAGGCCCTGGGTTCAATGAGGGCTCATGCAGTGGTATGCAATGTATGGAAATTTTCACAGCTATCTCAACAACCAGTGCAAATGATGCGAGGAAGAAATCATACAACACGATGCAATAGACAAGGCTTATGATGCAATGCAATGCCATGTGCGAGAAATATCAACTAGTTGCAGGTGGAAAAAACAAGGCAAAGCACATTTAGTGATTATTTGAACATTATGCAGTAATGAGAAAACTGAAAGAGAAATGAGTGAAAAATAAATGGAAAATTATAATGCATAAAGTTATTGACCGTAAGAGAAGACAATGAACATAATTTTAAACCATAAAGCAAAAATTTCACAAGTAAACCTAATCAACAACTTGAACTAACAAAATTTTATTAACAGATCCTAGCTAGCCTAAAACTAAAACCCTAGTTTAACCAAAGAGGTAGTCAGGTTATGTGAAATCATCTTTCCAGTGTAGCCACCGCATTAGTTCCTGCCCTGCAAGAACAACAATGTTTGCAAACAGAGCCAACATACAAAATTGTGCACCAACAACAAGACTTACCTAAAGAGCATGTGCAACAACAAGAAGGTCATGGCTACTTACCAGAGAACATGCCAGAATGGATTGTTCAAGATGAATTTCAATTTCATCTTGATGTACAGAAATATGTACTTGAAACCTAAAATCATCTATAAATGACACACATCCATGCGTGCACAACCCTAAATCTGACGGAAGTGAGGTAAAACATTTCCTATTTGCAGGTATATTCATCGGATAGGATCTGTCAAACCAACCAGGAATCTCATCATGATTTTGAGGATGATCAATTTGATGGAATGAAAAAAATAGGCATCTTCCAGGCGAATTTGAGGTGCTTGTGAATCTAAGTGCAGAAACCCTAATTTTGGAAAACCTAGTTGTCCCTGGGTTTCGTCGAGGATGTGAGGATCTGATGCAACCTTCAGTGGAGGCTGAAATTATTCACCGTCATGGACAAACTCTGGACCTTAGAGCGGGGGGGTTCCAAACTTTGATGGTTTCGTGAGATCAACTGGCTAATGAATGTGATAATTATTTGTGGTGATTGGGCAACCGTCAGTGGGCTTATTATCAATTCGGCCAAATGTTTGCAAACTGACAGATTGACAGTCCAATGTATCATATTCTTTAGATTTCCCAGGATGGGACGAATTGAATGGAAAAATTTCAGGCAATAGAGAGGTTTGCAAGACATCACATGCTTGTGCCTGAATGCAACTAGTACTAGCTAGGCAACAACCAAAATTATTAGAGACAACGGCCGTTGTTTTCCTTCCAGTGAATAAATTAGGGTATATCGGTTGTTGCATACTAGTTGTTAAGGGATAGAAATATGTGCTAAGAGAGACATCACTCGAATGGAATATTTTCTTGGATGAGCTGACATCTGGCGCGGTTGTGCTGAGAGGAGTGTGATACGTGGGAACCGCCATTTCAGAAACCCTAGTTTGACTTGTTTCAGGAGCCTTATCAAGATCGTAAGAACTTGAGATAACTGCCAGTAGAAGCTGAATTGCTTCGATTTCTTGATGGGTCCCTGAATCATCACAATCTGAATTGCTGAATTTCGGTGGCTTCATAGGGTTGACAGATAGATACGAATGGCAGTCCCCAGAGGTGTGAGTGAATATGTTTTCAGATAAGTAATGATCATTGGAGCCATCAATTTGATTAGGTTGGGCATCTGGTATATTAGACTCCTTTAGGGTTAACAATTGGGATGAATCAATAAAAGAAACACCTTAAGGACGCCGAGACAGGAAGTCACTCTTTTGGCTATTTAAAGATAGCGTATAAAAAAGATTAGACATAAGAGATTCATAAAATTTTTAATGCAGTTGTGAAACACCACCCACGTGTTCATGGTTGTTGCCAACACCAGTACAAGAAAATTTCGAAAGACTTGAAGAAATTACTAGCGTGGCAGGCTCAAGAAATGAATAAGGGAGTAATGGATGAAATGATTTGGCTGCAGGGGTATCAACCGTAGAAGGACCTTCATCTCGCACATCAGTGTCATCCAGAGAGGTCAATGATCCTGCATGCCCGTCACAGTCCAATGATTTTGTAGGGAAATCAACTTTATCTGGGCCAAGACTCAATTTATTATCAGTATGTGAATGAGATTTAGGACTGCACCTAGGTAAACATTCAGTGGAATCGAGATAGGTTTCATTAACAGGGAGAGATGTGTGGCCAATATGGTTTTGAAGCTTTGATTTGACAGGGTGCGTGAAAGATTTAGGGGTGGTACAACAAGTTTTATTTTCTTGCACATGTCTATCATCACTCAGAACCTTTGCAACCGCAACTCCATTACACAGCAATTCAGGAGGAGGAATAGTAGTATTCTTCTTGGAGGCCTGAATGTGTTTTGGACTTGGGGAGATAGACAAGGAAACATTTGGGACAGATTCCGAACAACTGGAAGTTTTAGGATTATCATAATAAACATTGGGATCAGGATTTTTTTCCCGATTGTAAGTGTTCTAGGGAAATGAAAACCACCTGTCGAAACTGCTCAATTAAATATGTCCTATCGACATCCCTTTCAGGGAACTCAAAACAAAAATGAACAAATCTGATAGAAAACTCCTCTAGAGATTCTTGAGGTTCCATTATGATCTTATTTAACCTTATTAATACATTTTGAAAATCATACCTATGAAAATCTTGTTGTAATTCACCAGCGAGTTGCTCAAACGAATGGATGGAAGCTGCTGGAAATGTGCGACACCATTTATTAACGCGACCTTCGAGAGTGAGGGATAAAAGAACGTAAGCCAAATCCTCATCATCAATTTTGTAACACTCACAATAGAAATCCGAAAGGTGCTCGGTTATGGAAACTTTTTTCTCACCATCGAATTTTAACTGGGACAAGTGATACAGAGGTTCATCGGGGATTGAGCATTGAGAATGAGATAAATCAGATAATCATTTTGGTAGAATGATTTGGGGACGAGCCATTACAGATATGAGACTAACTGCAGTCTCTAAGGGCTTAGCTTGGCATCTGGCCCTCCTTCTAGCGCCAATTTGTTGACGGGAAAAATTGTACTGCTGACAACAAGGGGGTATCCTTGGTGAAAGGTCCCAATTAGACCTTACACTGTTTGGGATAGGAGCCCCATCCGGTATGTGGGCCCGGCTGCCGCTATAAGTGCTTCCAATATTCGTTGTGGGATGAGAAGATGATGGAGCAGAGGCAAAGGTGAAACGACGAATCAGTTAAGAAAAATCAACCCAAGATTGATGAACAATAAACAAAGATACAAGCAAGTCTAAGTAGCAAAAATGAAAGGGGGCATGCCATGAGTGGGATCAGTGAGCCAAAAAACCAATCAGACATACATGAACGAAAACATGCCAGAATTGAACTACAAAGTAGTTCGCAATAGATCGCTGACATGGCAAGGAACGAATAAACACTAATTCAAGAGAAAACGTACATGTAACCACTATGAATTAGTTCATACGAAATTGCATGCATGAAAGCACCCGTACAACATAGTGAAATATTAGACAACTAGTACTATCACCATAAGCAAGCACGTGAATCAATGATGGAAAAGAAAATATATTATTAATGCTGCTACAACGTCAAATACATGTTTACAACTCGTCAAAACCCAATAATAGAACATGGGTTATTCATCTCAATGCATGATACCAAAAACCTAGCCTCGCTAGCTCTCTCTCTACTTGATACCAAGAGCTGAGTGCCTTTAGCTCTCAAGCACCAATTCCTCTGTCATACTAGCTTCAATTGCAGAGCTAAAAGTCCTTTTGGTCACTTCTTGAAGTTGTATATATAGGTTGAGATGTCTTTTGAGTTGCCCTTGATTCTTGGTCTTCTTGACTGTTGGGATGGCTTGTGGCTTGGGCCATTTGCGACCCGAGACACAGGATTATATGCGACCTACGAGCTAAGGTTAGATATGACCTATGACCTAGGGTCATCTGCAACTTGCAACCTTGAGTCATCTGTGACCTGCGACCCAGGGTTATATGTGACCTGCGACCTATGGTCATTTGTGACTTGAAACCTAGGTTTTTATCCCTTTTTCATTTCTCTTTCAGTGATCTCTGGTTTTCACAGCAAGATGCATTTTCCTGCATATCAGTCCTGTGTACGTGACTAGGTGCCTTTGAGCTTAAAGTGAGGTTCTTGGGAATTTTGTAAGGATCCACCTTCCTCATCGGAGAAAACCCCAACTTTTTCCATGCAAGTCACCAAATTCTATCTGTAAACAAATAACACGGGTCACATTTACTTAAAATAAGATAGATGTTGGAAACACATGTAATTAGCCAAAAAGTTGTTTTAACAAATAGTAAATATAGACCCCTGTGTGGTTTTGTTTTGTAGAAGATTGGAGGTACGACTCATACGTGCCCATACTAAGTTTGTTTAGCCAAGTAATGGGGAGAAAACCAATTTGTATGTCATGCGCAACGCTATCGATGTTGCACATTTGGTGAGATACTCTTTCATATCTACCATGTGTAGGCCCATCCTTTGATCCTTAGTAGATGATAATTACACTGTACGAACTTTCATTTAATATTCAAGCAAGAGTGCGTTACGACAGTGACGATGAGGAATAAGGATTATAAAGCTAATTTTACATTCTGTTATGCACTGGGACAAGGCTATGATGTGTGACTTCGGAGGGGGCTTCGAGAGGTTGTGACTTTTGGTAGTCACGAGGTCACAACTTAACGTTTCTGCCTGTGCTTGAGGAGTATGACCTGGCGACCTGGGCGAGGGTAGGAAATTATGAAAGTCACATAGTCACAGTTACCAGTGGGTCGCATTTTTCCTTCATGCCCCAGGATTGCGACTTCGAGACCTGTGGAGATCTGTGACTTGAAAAGAGGTCGCATAGTCACTTTCGAGGCTGGGTCACACATTTCTTTCATGCTTCAGGATTGTGACTTTGCGACCCGTGGAAGTCTGTGACTTGATAAGAGGTCACACGGTCGCATTTGGTGATGGGTCGCACTTGTCCTTGCTGCAATAGAAGTGCGACTACGCGAATTCATTGCACAATGTTTCCCGCGACCCATTTTGAACCAAGCGAAATATGCATCTCCTCCAGGGCATGGATTTCTCATTCGAAAATGGTGAATGCACATATTTTCTAACTTGCAGCTCCTCCATACCCGCATTCTTAGGCTTTTACTTGCATCCGGCATTATTAACGTGATGAGTTGTGTGCCCCTTTCCTGCGGTGGTAACATTATGGGTATATTCCTTCTATGAACACTGATGTTTCCTCCTGTAGAGAACGCCTGTACGATACCAGACATGGGTGTTGCGACATCCATGCTTACATTATGGTGGGAGTGCGTCTCTGATAGAGCACAATACCTATCATGTTAGCATGTATTCTTTTGCGATCCCCTTCTGAAATAACCATTATTTGCATGATTTTCCCCAATCATCATGCAATAGAAAGTGTTGATATGTACATCATTCACCACATATTGCCTCACAGATTTTAGTTTGAAATATGATTCTGACATCAAACGAGAAATTACCCTCTGCAAGTAGCTCCTCAAGCATGAGGCAATGCAAATGGAAAATATGTGGCTTAACCACGAGTTGGAGTTCCCTTGACTTGCATGCTTTTGGTCCTTGCTCATGTATGGGGGATGAATGTGTCGTGCTACGAAGTCGAGCCCCCATAGTTTCCATTGCAATTTCTTGTCTGGTCCCTTTTCACTGAAACTTGAAGTCGTTATTGGTAAGTGGCTGTAAAATAAAATGCCTGACAATAATTTTCATGATTATGATGGGTTATCATATTGAATTTAGTTACTCGTTCACTGCACATGAAGACATATAAACTTTAGCATGTTTTTTTTACAATCACTGGTGGTTAGCTGTGATTTTGAAGGAAAACAATTTTATATGTTCAGATTTTACTTAAAAAAAAAAAACATTGGTAAACCACACTCGTATCGATGCACACACATAATGACTGCACCAACTGAAAGGTGTAGCCAACACCATTTAGAAACATCAGTAAATTACACACAGATATCCATTGCGTGCACAACATCACTAAACTGATTGAAATGTGTATCTAACACGATTAATGAGTTTGATCATATAAATATGATTACACATGAATGGTACCTAACATAAATAGAAGCTTGAGATTTTATACTGCAGATTAAAGGGAAATATTCTTGTTTCTAAATCCATATTTGAAATCTCTCCCACATTTTAACTAGAACCTGCTATCACTATTTGTAAGTGGACTGTAAAAGAGTTAACTTATGATAAAGTCCTTAACATGTAGAGAGGACCACGAAATTACAAACCTCAAATTAACAGAGAGCGCGATGCTGCATGCACAATATGGGTGGTGGGTGAACACTCGTGAAAATATAGACTAATGGAAAGATAAATCCCAACAAAAATTGCCTACCCTAAGGCAGCAAGACAAGTGGGTGCAGTGACATGGTTTTGGAAAGAATAGGACATGGGAAGATTAACTGATTGAAGGCCAGGTCAAAGATTTAATGGGTTGAGCGAGTAGAGGGGCACCCAAAATTTCAAATATACCCAAATTTTTGGGTGGTGTTGTAGCGGCTACAATAGTTGGAAAACCACTGGTAGAATCCAACATCTTTTTCAAAATCCCAACCATAATCTGAGTCTGGATAGTGATGGAAGGGAATATTGAACAGGTTCTACAGGTACCCTTTGTATTATTTTGACCTTTACAGATATGCCCAATCCTTGTGCCTTAGCTAGGGCTTATTATATTCAAAATTTTAAAAAAAAATTCTGGTGTTGCTCTGCTGCTAGCAGGCCTAGACAATACCTCGATGGAGTCACTTCAAGAAATCACAAACATTGCTCTGCTGCCAGTGAGCCTGGTTAGTACCCTGGCAGAGTCGTTGTGTTACCTCTTTGTGCATGAAGCTTTTCTCAATCCTTTACCCTTATTTGTTTCATGTTCTTGTAGCACTTATTTTCATGTGCTTGTGGCACTTATTTTGCATGGGTGGATGAGGGATCCCGACTTATTTCAAGGGCAAGAGAGATTTTTTCTTGTTTGAAAGAAATTGAAATATATTTTGATTTGAGTTTTCCCCCATGCCAAACCTTCACATCTTACCTATTACCCACAGGCGAAACGTGAAAAACAGATCATTAAGATGTTCAAGACTATGTTGGGCACAAGGGTAAGGTTACGGGTATAGGTCATTCAAACTCGTTAGGGTTCCCCATGTTGTCGTTCCTAGAGACAACCTTGAGTTGTGAAAGATCAGTGCCTAGGACATCTTATATAGTAAGGAGCATATATTATAACAGGGAGAGTTATCAACAAAAATCCCTCATGTTATCTTCTGAAAAACCAGAAATATTTATTTGAATGGGACCAAGACCCTCAGAAACTGACACAAGGGAAGGAATAGTGCAGAAGCAATTTGCAAAAATCCTATATAAAAGAAACAGACAATTCAGAGATAGCTTACTGTGAAGATGGCCAATTCAGAAATACCTCACAGAAATAAATTATCAGAAGGTGTACGTAGTGAATGAAATATTGAGAGAATACTAGTTGTCATTGAGCTGATATCCAGATACACAATACCACCATGTAATGGGCTTACCAATTTAAGAATCCATACACGACAATAGCATTTTAAAAATACCCTCCCAAAGAAACTAATATAGCAGAAATATGGTTTGAGTGAATGGTGAAACATAATATCATGCCTGAGCCATATTTAAAGTGCTTGACATATTTGAGCATGGGTATCAACTAGGATAAATCCATACCAAAAATCAGTGAGCCACTCGCATTACAGAAACATGATACAGGAAAGATGGATGAAATGAAATGATCTATTAGAATAACACATAAGAGAGAAAGTTACACACTGTGAGAAATAAAAGACAAAAATCCTCTTTAAAGATGGAACTCCTCTTCACTGAGACCCAACGGGCTCTATAGATTCATATAAGAGATTTTACAAAATGCATACAAAAATTCTCTTACTACATGATTTTCTGATAAAATCTGGAACCCCAAAATCATCTGTTCTTCGGGAGCTTTATAGGAGAAGAAGGAAGCTCAAAAAGGGAGTAGGTGATGAACATTTAATTTGCCTCATCAAGACAAGATGGTGGAAATGTGAACACCCATATTGCTGAATGACTCTGTAGCATTGTATGTACTGTTGAGTCCCGAATTTGTCTCTCTTCCATACACTTTTCCATATCTCTTTCACTCACCTAAACCTCCAAAATTGTCAAATATCATGTGCAAAAGGGTATCTAACATGGTTTTTAATTATGTTTGTGTGGTTTCTATTTGATTTAGATTTTGTTCATACAGCTGCGGAAACTTGTCACTTTCCGCAGCCGCTGCAACTTTCCGCAGCTATTTTGTGGAAATCAATGTTACGGGTGTCAACGAAGGAAACGAGCCACATGGGCAGGCTAGGAATGACAAGGACATGGTTCGTGTCCTATTGGTTCAATGAAATTCGTCAAGGAAAGCCGCGGTCAAAGCCATCCACGTGGAAGTCAACTGTGGAGTTCTATGTCGGCTGGACTCTGTTTCGTGGCATAGAAACATCCATACGGCCGTTTCCAAGCTTACGGAGGTTAATTGACATCTGTGCAAAGTTCTGGAGTTGAATTTAAGCGCCCACCTTCCATAGATCCGTTTTCCAACATGGCCATACTCCTAAATCCATGGCCTTAGTGGTCTACGTGCTGGCTGCTATCATAAACTTCAGGAGACAGTTACATTTTATTGCTTTATAAAGAGCGTTTGCATACGCACGTAGATTTAGTGAATGTGAGTTGATAGTTGTTAGTTGATATATCTGTTAAGTTGATGTGCGTACTCTGTTATGTGGTGATTACGCTGCCTTGAGCCGTAATACCACCAGCCTGTAATGACTTTCTTTTTAATGTGAAAAACTCTGTTTCATAACTTAATTCGTGTTTGAAGATCATACCGGAGCTGCGTAGAGGGCCCCTGCTCAGCCGAGGTTCTGTGTATTAATGTATATATTTTTCATTTCATTTCTTTAAGCAGTCATTGTATCATAACTCATTACATGTTCATATTTCATAGTTGTTTTATTTATGTTCATACATTTCTGTAATTTCCATTGCATTCCTGTCTTTTATGTTTTTATGATTGTTAAATCACTGATCAGTTTTCTTGTGCAGGTTTTAGGTAGACAACCCGGGGCATTTTCATAGTATTTTGCTAATGATATGAAACTGATATTATTCTGCTGCTAGTTTTCTTTCACAGTCTTTGTTTAACTTCAGTTTTGTCTTGTGCACTTCAGTTTTGTTTATCTGATTCAGTAGTTAAAATTAGACATATTAAGCTACTCATAGTGTCTTCAGCTACCTCCGAAAGCCACAGCTGGACTGATGGTGAGGGTCTGCATGATGAGATGTGTAGTTTAGTATTAGTTTCCTTTCTGCAAAATTAGATATATTAAGCTACTCATAGTGTCTTCAGCTACCTCCGAAAGCCACAGCTGGACTGATGGTGAGGGGCTGCATGATGAGGTGTGTAGTTTAGTATTAGTTTCTTTTCCGCACACTTAGATATATTGAATCATGTATGACATCTTCAATTGCCTCCGAAAGCCACAGCTGGACTGATGGCGAGGGATTGAATCATGTGTGTATGGTTTAGTATTAGTTTACTTTCTGCAAAATTAAATATCAGTTACACAAGTTGTTTATGATTACTTCCGCAAGTCATAGCTGGTCTAATGATGAAGGGTCGGAAAATGAATTGATGTAATCTGATTTAGATTTCTTTCATTGCAATTTTGAATTTCCATAAGCGTAGTTTCTTTTGTGTTCAGTTGGCAGCAAGAATAGTTTAGTTTTCATATTCACTAGTTTCTTGTTTTGATTCATTAGATTAACGGCACTTTCCATTTCAGCAGTTTACTTTCTTTTGTCATTTGTAATTTCAATTTGCTTTTAAAGTTTCGAGATTGGTAAATCATTATAGGGGATATCACTTCCTTGAACAATTATAACCAAACTTGTTTTTCACTTTAGAATTTCCATTTCACCTTAGAAAGACCATAAACGACTAAAAGTTAAGAAAGAGGTTATCTTGCACATATAGTGCGCCGCACTTCATCAGCTTACGATTCCCGGATTGACAATTAAATGCAGCAATTTAGGACACACTAAATTGACCAAACATTTTGGCGCCGTTGCCGGGGAAGTGTAACTGGGTAGCCAATTTCTTAAAAAAAAACATAAAATCATAAAAGAAGGGAAAACTTGATAACTTCTTGAAGTATGCTCTCCTCTTGCACCTAGTGTGATCTGGAGGATCAGAAAAAGAGAGTTATTGGTTTAGTAATTTCTTAAGTATGCTCTCTTCTTGCACCTAGTGTGATCTGGAAGATCAGAAAGAGAATTATTAGCCCAACTTTTATTAAAAAATATAAAAAAATGACATGCATAGAACAAGAGATTCTAGGGGAAGGTTTATAGCTAAAGCCAAGAGTTCGATTTTCACAACTCCATCTTCTTCAAGGCATAGACCAGATTCACCATCATCTACCCCTAGCCTTAAGATTTTTGGAAGCCAAAGAACAGCTGAATTAGAGGGTTCTCCTACACCACCTACTAAAGCCTACTTAGAAAACAAAGAAACTTTCTCTCATCCTTCCTTGATAGAAGAACTAGAGGACTATAAGGACTCTAAAGAAACTATCATGGCGGAGGAAGTAATAAATAGAGGTGGAGGTAGAGGAGGAGGAGATAATGAAGATAACAATGGTGAAGGAAATAATGGTAGAAATAGGGACGATTTTCTTGGATTCCCTATAGTTGATGAGGAAACTCATGCAACAATGAAAAATATTTCACCATCTGTTCTCCCTAACTTTTATGGATTAAGAAGTGAGGATCCTGAAACATTTCTGTTTGAGTTTGAAGTAGTGTGCCGAACTTATGACTATATGGAAGATTCTCAAAAACTCAAACTGTTTCCTTCAACATTGAAGGGATCTGCTTTGAAATGGTTCATGGGATTAGCCACTCAATCTATCGGGACTTGGAATGATATGAAACAAACATTTTTGGATAGATACTTGGACTATTGTATGCCCACCAATCACAAGGATGAGGTATTCAAAATGATGCAAAAAGAAGATGAAAATTTGGAAGACTTAATTGAAAGATTTCAATATAACTTGAAAAGAGAAAAGATGAGCAACTTAGATAATGAAACCTTGAAAGCCCTCCTATTAAAAGCCATTAGAGATGAATGGATAGACATTTTAAACATGATGGGTAAAGGAGACATTTCTCAACTCCCATTTCATGATATAACGGAACTATGTATCCAATTCTCAAGGGGAAGATCTAAAATTGGAAAAGGGCCTAGGGATTCTTCTCTTATTAGGGCTAACAAATCTGCAACTGGATCAGTAAGTAGGGCAGAGATTGGTAATATGCTTGATGAGTTTAAAGCTGATATCTTAGGGGGTCTTAGTGAACAACTAGACACCCTTAAAATCCAAAACAAGCAGAAAGCAGAAACAGATGCTTTAGCCATCTTTTGTCCGAAATGTAGAAAGAAACATGCTTTAAGGGAATGTCCCTTGGATGCAAAAGTTGTAGAAACATGTATGATTTGCTCAGAAAATCATGAAATCAAGGATTGTCCTTCAATCCCTGGACTCAAAACTGTTTTTCAAGAAGATCCAAATTCAATAGAATCTCTCTGTTTTGTCGCAAGGAGACCTTGGCAGGGACAACAATCTCAAGGGTTTAATAACCCTATGAATCTTCAAGCCCCACCAAATTGGACTCCTTGGCAACAACCTTGGCCCCAACATCAAAACTCATATCAGCCATGGGTACAAGGGATGCAAAATCCTTATGGGAGATTTGCTCAATTTTATCAATATCCTCCATCTTTTCAAAACCAACAAGCTCCACAATTTTCAAGCCAAAATCCACAACAACTTTCATTGCCATTTCCACAACATCAACCTTCTCAACAAAATACAAATCCTCAACTCATGCTCCCATACCAACAAAAGACAAATCAACTTCCAGCTCAGCCACTGCCAAATCCTAACAATAAGAATCCTCAAACTACTTATATGGTAGAAGGACAACAATTTCCTACCTATATGATTGTTCCTCTCAACGATGTACAACTCAGATCTGGTAGAGTTTTAGAAAAACCTTCTATAGACATTCAAGAGCAAGATACCTCTGAGGAGGACTCTCTTCAAGTCAATAAGGGTTCTGAGGAAAAATCTCTTCAAAATTCAAAAATTCAAAAAGAAAAAGAAAAGCTAACATCCACAACTCCTATAGTTGAGCAACCTGTATCTTCATCTACACCTCCTTTTCCGGAAAGACTACAAATTGATAAGGGGGTGGAAAAAAAAAATTTGTTGCCTAACTATGACTTTCTAGATGAATTGAAGAATGTTTGTATCAAGATTCCATTGCTACAAGCCATTCGAGAAATTCCTATTCTAGCAAAAACCATAAAGGAGTTGAGTTTCAAAAGACCAGGAAGAAAGCTAAAGGACACGAGAAGAATCCACCTGGTAGGAAAGATTGCAGACATTATGATGGGAAAAATTGCCATGCAGAAATATGTAGATCCAGGAAGTCCAATTGTCAAGACACATATTAATGGGATAGAAATTCCAAACACATTGATTGACTTAGGGGCTGCTATCAACATTATGAGTAGACAGACTATGGAACAGTTAAAACTTCCTAACCTTCTTTTTACACCTACTTTATTGCAACTTGCAGATCGATCGGTTATTAAACCGGATGGTGTATTAGAAGATATTTCAGTCTCCTTAGATTCTTGGGAATATCCAGTAGACTTTATGATTTTGACTCCCAAAAGTAATCTAGGAGGACATCCAATTATCTTAGGAAGACCTTGGCTGGCCACAGCTGATGCTTTTATTAGTTGTAGATCTGGAGACATGTACATTTATAATGGTAATTCGACAAAGAAATTCAATTTGTATCCTCCCGCAAGAGCAATTACAGAAATAGGAGATAATGAATGGGTCGATGATGAGAACACTATACAACCTGTCTTTACCATTTCTGAAATTAGTGAGGATAGTCAAATTCTGAACACATTAGAAAATTTTGAGATAACTTGAGAATATGACCCCACACAATTTCAGTTGGAATCTGACATAGAATATTTATCATCAAGACAAATGTCTCTTTACTCTATGGAAGAATTTGGTAATTCTGTTTTTGAGATTTTTCCAGAAAAGACATTAAATATCAACAAACATCTGGAGAAGTCACAACAGGAAGAACTAACCAGAATCTTGCAAAAACATTCTACTGCATTTGCATGGGAGTATACTGACATGAAGGGTATTGATCCTAAGACTTGCATCCATCATATCTATATTGAGGAAAACAGTAGACCAATCAGACAACCTCAAAGAAGGATGAATCCAAATCTTAAGGAGATAGTGAAAGAAGAGCTCCAAAAACTTCTCAATGTAAACTTCATTTATCCAATTTCAGATAGCCGATGGGTTTCTCCTTTGGTTATAGTACCTAAAAAGAATGGTAAATGGAGGGTATGCATTGATTACAGGGAGTTGAACAAAGCAACTTTGAAGGATCACTTTCCTTTGCCTTTTATTGATCGGGTATTAGATACATTAGCAGGTAAAAAGTACTTTTCATTTTTGGATGGTTTTAGTGGCTATAATCAAATTCAGGTAGCACCTGAAGATCAAGATAAGACCACATTTACTTGTCCATGGGGAACTTTTGCCTACCGAGTGCTTCCTTTTGGGTTATGTAATGCACCGGCAACATTCCAAAGAGCAGTACTAGGAATTTTTTCTGATCTAATCCATGATTGTGTAGAGGTTTATATGGATGATTTTACAGTTTATGGTAATTCATTTGAAGAGGCATTAGAAAATTTGGAAAAGTTCTCATAAGATGTAAAGAAACAAACCTTTCATTAAGCCATGAAAAATGCTTTATGATGTTTACTGAAGGGATTGTTTTAGGACATCATATTTCAGGAGATGGAATTAAAGTTGATAGATCAAAAGTTGAAGTCATCTCCAAGCTGCCTATTCCAAATTGTCAAAGAGATGTTAGAAGTTTTCTAGGATTTACTGGTTACTATAGAAGATTTATAGAAAACTTCACTAAAATAGCATCTCCACTCTTCAAATTGCTTACAAAAGACTGTGAATTTAAATGGGATCATGATTGTCAATCAGCGTTTGAAACTTTGAAAATAAGAATATCTGAAGCACCTATCTTGAGGGGACCAAATTGGAAACTTCCTTTCCATATTTCTACAGATGCTTCAGATACAGCTCTTGGAGCTGTGTTGGGTCAAAAAGATTTAATTCCTTATGCCATTTATTACACCAGTAAAAATTTGACTCCCACAGAGTTGAATTATACTGTGACTGAAAAAGAATTCTTAGCTGTTGTTCATGCGATTAATAAGTTTAGACATTACATAACAGGCTATGAAACTTTTATTCATACTGACCATTCTGCAATTAGATATTTAATGAACAAACCTGTTACTAATGGCAGAGTGACAAGATGGCTTTTACTTTTGCAAGAATTCAATATTACTGTATTGGATAGACCAGGAAAACAGAATACAGTAGCTGATTTCTTATCTAGGATTCAGAATACTAAAGAAGATTCTCCTGTAGAAGATAAATTTCCTGATGAATACTTGTTTGCAGTAACTATTAAGACCCCTTGGTATGCGGATATTGCTAACTATTTGGTTACAGGGAAACTACCTTCACATTTATTTCCAAGAGAAAAACGAAAGATTATTCAGGAGAGTTCAAAATATTCATGGATTTCTAACGAATTGTTTAAAGCAGGGCCAGATCTTGTGATCAGAAGATGTGTCAGGGAAGATGAAATGCCTGATATTCTTAAGGCATGTCATGATGAACCATGCGGCGGACACTTTGCGGACAAAGGACGGCCTATAAAATCCTTTCCTTGGGATATTATTGGCCTTCTCTCTTCAAAGATGCAAAACAATATGTCAAAAGGTGTGATAGCTGCCAAAGAGTAGGGAAACCTACCCTTTCAAATGAAATGCCACTGCAAACACAGGTACTCATTGAACCCTTTGAAAAATGGGCTTTAGATTTCATTGGACCTATTAATCCACCATCTAAGCAAAAGAAGTATATATTGGTTTGTACTGATTATGTTACTAAATGGGTAGAAGCCAAAGCATTAGTATCTGCTACTGAAAATTCAGTTGTTCATTTTCTTTATGAGGATATTTTTACTAGCTTTGGTGTTCCAAGAGAAATTGTGACAGATCAGGGGAGCCAATTCACATCCAATTTGGTGGAGAAGTTGATGGAAGAATACAAAATCAAGCACAGAAGATATACTCCTTACCATCCACAAGCAAATGGTCAAGTGGAGTCCACAAACAAAGTTCTTGAAAGTATCATCACCAAAACTGTTCATCTACATAGAAGAGATTGGGCAGAAAGGCTTCCAGAAGCCTTGTGGGCCTACAGAACTACATGGAGGAATACAACGGGACATTCTCCCTATGAACTTGTTTATGGGAAAGAAGTCTTGCTCCCCATTGAGTTCCAAGTCAAGACTTTCAAGATAGTAGTTCAGTTGGGGATGGACTTATCAGAAGCCCAAAAGCATAGAATGGAGCAGTTGAATGAGCTAGATGAGATCAGACAAGAAGCAATTCTAAGAACTGATCTAGTTCAATATCAAAGAACTAAATGGCATGACAAATATATCAAGGAGAAGAAGTTTCAAGAAGGAGATTGGGCATTGTTATTTGACTCCAAGTTTAAATATTTTCAAGGGAAATTTCAGACTCATTGGCTTGGGCCATATGAGATTGACAAGATCTTTAACAATGGAGCTGTAAGAATCAAGACCATTGATGAGTTTGAAACTCCTCTTATAGTGAATGGCCATAGATTGAAAGTTTATCATAAGCCACTCTCTAAAGAGGATTTTGTCAAGTTGTTTCAAGAAAGTTCTGCAATCAGGCTGGTACAGAAGAATCCTTCTTCTCTACCAAGCTAGTTTTTGTTTTTCAAGTTAAAAAAAAAAAGAAAAAAAAAAAAGAAAAAAAAAAAGAAAAAAAAGAAGAGAAAAAAAATGGTATAAGCCTGAAAACCAATCATCGATTGGCAGTCTTATACAGAAAATATGGGGTGAAAATCAGGGACACCTGACACTCTATATTTTCCAAAAAAAAAAATTCTGTCTTTTATTTCATTTTATCTCACCACCCACTCCATTTCATTTCACTTCATTTCATTTCATTACATTTCATTTTACTTCATTCCACTTCATCTCATCCATTCCATCAATAAAAAAATATTTTTATGACCATTTCCACCTGGTCATTTGTCATTTGTTCATTTCTATTTCAGCCAAGTAATAGCTGTGTCAGTTTCCGCAGCTGACATCTGTTTCCGCAGCTGACTCCAGTTTCCGCAGCCAGAAGCAGATTCCGCAGCTGCTACTACTCTGTTTTCAAAAAGAATGTACAGTTAGTTGTTGTTTTCATAAAATCATGAAATAAAATGCGGGAGAGGATCAATGGGACATTCAAGACACTAATGAAGATCAATCAGTTGAAGACCAAGGGCAAGAGCAAGGATTCCAAAGGTATGAATAAAGTTTATTTCAAATAGTATAAAAGGCACATTTTTATGTAATTTTAAACTATGAGCTCTACCCATAACGCGCAATGATTATATTGACAGTCCGTAACCCTCCACGATCTCTATGTTATCCTCTTGCATTTATTCACAAACGGCTTCATTATTGAAATTCCGACTCTTACTCATGTTCAAAAAGCCCACCGAAGATAATGATACGTATTTGAGTTGACAAAGGACTCTTACAAGCCGCATAACTCCATAATCATTGATTGAAACGTGTTCATATTTATGACACAGCCACCAAAAATTCAAAATGCGGCCGAATGCATTATGCTTTGTTAACTTCTTTGTCGTTTCTCTGTCGTGTTTACAAAACCTCACTCTACTCATTCTCATTCCCTGTTTCACTCCATTCCGTTCCTCTTACTCACTCTCATTCTCGTATATTCACCCACAGTCTTATTCCATTCTGTGTATGGTGCTCATTTCCGTTTTGTGATAACATCCCCACGGCATTGTGCTCGACTCCGTGTATTCCATCGTTCCACTTCCGCTTAAAACCCTCACAGAGGCAAGCTGTGAAGCACAGAGAAGTAAAATGGGAAAATTATTAAGGGCAGAGCCAGAAGGACCGAAGTTCATAGAGGGATTTCCACAAGCAAAAGAGATGTTGAGAAAAGCTAAATGGCTACGTTTTATTCAGAAATTCCGGGGTTACCACAGAAAAATTACCAAAGCGTTTGCAAGATCATTTGATGGCTCGGAAGCAGAAGTGGGAGACCTCAAATTTTTGGTTAATGAAGCATCAATAGCAGCAGCAACAGAGCTTCTTCAGGAAGGAGAACGGTGGTTCAAAAACAAAAGTATCGGTGATGAGGCATGGAGAACAATCCTCCGAAATCAAGGTATGGATATCACTGTTTTCAAAAGAGGAATCCCAGTGCATGCAATAAAAGATGAATGGGCCACTTTATTACTCATTGTTCAGAAATTTATCACATGTGAAGGCCGCTTTGGCTCTATGTACATGTATCATATTAGGATATTGATGAATTTCCTTGAAAACCAAACTCTCAGTCTTCCTTATTTCCTATTCAATAGCTTGAAGAAAATGGCTGTGACTGTGCAAAAACACCTAGGAGATGTAGAGCCTCATTTATATCATCATGGGCTTATAAAAATTTTGATTTAAAAGGAGCTAAAAGAAAGAAAAGATACATGGGAACAATTCTTAGTAAGAAACTTCTTTGAAGAACCTCGGGAAATTCCTGAAGGTAAACCAATTAGAAGGAGTAGAAGAAAGAAAATGGATGTTGAAACCCAAGTTGCTCCTACACAGGAAGTTCCCACAGCTAGCACAGCAAAAAGAAGTAGAAGGAAAAGAACAGTAGATGAAATCCAAGATACTTCTACTATTACTATGAAGAAAAATGATAGAGAAGAGAGATTGGTAAAAAGGAAGAAGAAGGAAATCAAAATTAAGAAGCCAATAATATCAAAAGGGACAGAAATTGTTGAGGCTGTCCATAAAACTTCTTCTGAAGAAGAAGAAGATCACCAAATTCTATCTGAGAGATTAATTTTTCTTCAAAAACAGTCATCTCTATCTAAACAGGCAAAAACAGGAAAACAAGAACAAAAGGGTAATGTACCACAGCAAGTGAGGAGAAGCAGCAGGCTTAAGGGAAAACTGAGAAAAACACAAATTAAAGGTCCTCATTTCATTGATTTGGGTGAAGAGACATATGACCAGTCTCCAACTGACCATAGTCCATTTCAGTCAGTTAGTGAACCTGACTCCTTTCACTCCCAATCAGACAATGAGCGTACTCCATCTTATTCTCGGCAAAATATTGATGAAAGTTCTCCTCAGCCAAATTTTGAACATAATTCTCCCTTGCAGCATTTTGAGGACAATCCAATGAAAAAGACACCGGAAGTAGACCCCAAATAGCAGGAGGTCTATGACTATATAGAATCCCTGGAGAAGGCAGCCACAGGTCCAAGCACCTCTTCTATTCAGCCTCCTACATTGCAGGATAATTTGGTTCAGTCATTAAAACAGGAGATTTTTGAGCTTGAGCTTTTGAATCGACATATCAAAAATGAAAATGAAACACTCAAAGAGCAAGGCAAACTGGACAAGATTATCCATGACAATACTATGTTACATTTGGGTATTTGGCAAAAGAAAAATAAGAAGCTAAAAGGAAATGCCAAAAATTGAGCAGAGCACTTGTGAATATCAAATTCAGGTGCCTCATGAAGAAACCCAGAATGATGGCAGTACCAAAGAAGAAGAGAAGGGGGTTAGATGTGTTGGCTGAAGTATCAAGGCACATGAATTGAACAAAGAGTGTCAATATTTTGGTTGCATGAGGACATGCAACACCTTCACAGTGGGGGTATGTTGAGTCCCGAATTTGTCTCTCTTCCATACACTTTTCCATATCTCTTTCACTCACCTAAACCACCAAAATTGTCAAATATCATGTGCAAAAGGGTATCTAACATGGTTTTTAATTATGTTTGTGTGTTTTCTATTTGATTTAGATTTTGTTCATACAGCTGCGGAAACTTGTCACTTTCCGCAGCCGCTGCAACTTTCCGCGGCTATTTTGTGGAAATCAATGTTACAGGTGTCAACGAAGGAAACGAGCCACATGGGCAGGCTAGGAATGACAAGGACATGGTTCGTGTCCTATTGGTTCAATGAAATTCGTCAAGGAAAGCCGCGGTCAAAGCCATCCGCGTGGAAGTCAACTGTGGAGTTCTATGTCGGCTGGACTCTGTTTCGTGGCATAGAAACATCCATACGGCCGTTTCCCAAGCTTGTGGAAGTTAATTGACATCTGTGCAAAGTTCTGGAGTTGAATTTAAGCGCCCACCTTCCATAGATTCGTTTCCCAACATGGCCATACTCCTAAATCCGTGGCCTTAGTGGTCTACGTGCTGGCTGCTATCATAAACTTCAGGAGACAGTTACATTTTATTGCTTTATAAAGAGCGTTTGCATATGCACGTAGAGTTACTGAATGTGAGTTGATAGTTGTTAGTTGTTAAGTTGATGTGCGTACTCTGTTATGTGGTGATTACGCTGCCTTGAGCCGTAATACCACCAGCCTGTAATGACTTTATTTTTAATGTGAAAAACTCTGTTTCATAACTTAATTCGTGTTTGAAGATCATACCAGAGCTGCGTAGAGGGCCCCTGCTCAGCCGAGGTTCTGTGTATTAATGTATATATTTTTCATTTCATTTCTTTAAGCAGTCATTGTATCATAACTCATTACATGTTCATATTTCATAGTTGTTTTATTTCTGTTCATACATTTATGTAATTTCCATTGCATTCCTGTCTTTTATGTTTTTATGATTGTTAAATCACTGATCAGTTTTCTTGTGCAGGTTTTAGGTAGACAGCCCGGGGCATTTTCATAGTATTTTTGCTAATGATATGAAACTGACATTATTCTGCTGCTAGTTTTCTTTCCACAGTCTTTGTTTAAATTCAGTCTTGTCTTGTGCACTTCAGTTTTGCTTATCTGATTCAGTAGTTAAAATTAGACATATTAAGCTACTCATAGTGTCTTCAGCTACCTCCGAAAGCCACAGCTGGACTGATGGTGAGGGGTTGCATGATGAGATGTGTAGTTTAGTATTAGTTTCCTTTCTGCAAAATTAGATATATTAAGCTACTCATAGTGTCTTCAGCTACCTCCGAAAGCCACAGCTGGACTGATGGTGAGGGGCTGCATGATGAGATGTGTAGTTTAGTATTAGTTTCTTTTCTGCAAACTTAGATATATTGAATCATGTATGACATCTTCAATTGCCTCCGAAAGCCACAGCTGGACTGATGGCGAGGGATTGAATCATGTGTGTATGGTTTAGTATTAGTTTACTTTTTGCAAATTAAATATCAGTTACACAAGTTGTTTATGATTACTTCCACAAGTCATAGCTGGTCTAATGATGAAGGGTCAGAAAATGAATTGATGTAATCTGGTTTAGATTTCTTTCATTGCAACTTTGAATTTCCATAAGCGTAGTTTCTTTTGTGTTCAGTTGGCAGCAAGAATAGTTTAGTTTTCATATTCACTAGTTTCTTGTTTTGATTCATTAGATTAACAGCACTTTCCATTTCAGCAGTTTACTTTCTTTTGTCATTTGAAATTTCAATTTGCTTTTAAAGTTTCGAGATTGGTAAATCATTATAGGGGATATCACTTCCTTGAAAAATTATAACCAAACTTGTTTTTCACTTTAGAATTTCCATTTCACCTTAGAAAGACCATAAACGCATAAAAAGTTAAGAAAGAGGTTATCTTGCACATATAGTGCTACCGCACTTCATCACTTACGATTCCCGGATTGACAATTAAATGCAACAATTTAGGACACTAAATTGACCAAATATGTACTATGTTGCCTCGCCATCGAAATAAATGCACCGGGTAGAAGTCTTCCAGAACACGACAAAGAAGTAAAATCACATAGACATCTACTTTTCCCGAAAGAAAATGGTGCCGAAAAGAAAAAACTTTAGGGTATTTTTTTTTGCGAATGGTACCCTCTCGCCTAAACCTCGAATTAAGTTTAAGACCTTCACGTCGATCGATGAATTCCTCGATCATTCATTGATATTTCTCCTCGCCCATTAATTTCTCCATTTGCGCACCGTGCTTCTCGAATGACTCGGGAGGGTTCGATAGATTTTAAATCGTCTCTTTAATGGAAATCCCTATCACATAATCCTCCTGTGCCCTTCCCCATAATTAAAACCTCTCGAAAATGGTACTTTGATGTGCTCTTTGTTACAACAATAGAGATCAGAAATCATGGCGCTTTTCTCGCTCGTAACTCCCGCAAAACCTGCAAACTCATAGGGAAAACCATGCATGGGGATGGTGGATGTATGTGGTCAATGAAAATGGTCATGCGAACATGGTGAAATGGTGGAACAATGCAGTATGCAAAAAAATGCGTTGAAACGATGGAGGATGGACTGGTGAAAGTTTTTTAACGTAAAACATTTGAAATTTGACTAATAAATGAAATATATAAGGGCTGAGAAAATACACAAACATGCGGGACCCGGTGACGTGAGGTACGCAGTCAACCGGCAGAGGTAAGTGATCCGGACCGTGGGCCGCAGGTATGGTTTCCGTGTTAACTTCCACGCAACTTCGAGGGAGAGATCGTCAGCTTGGATGGGCTGCTTCTAGACGTGACGGCCACGTGCATATCGCGCCACGTCCGCCGCCGAACTATAACACGCGATGAGCAGGAGGTTTGAAATAGTGTGCAAGACACGCATCGTGCGATGAATGGCACGCTTCGAAATGAGAAATATCGTCGCCCCGAAAGGCAAGCACAGACATAAACCATCGGTTTGTATAGTGCACGGAGCGGGGACCACAAGGGCGGTGAGTTGCGAACGGCTGATCTCGCGGGTTTAAACGGATGGGATGTGCGATTTGGGCGATGAATGGAGTGGGCCACGGCATGATGAATACTTGCGAATGCCGTCGGATCCGTACGTAACGATGGTTATAAACGTGCCCGATATATATATGTGTTAAGCGCCTTCATGGCTAGCACTTGGTTTTGACCTCCGACCATGTGGAGAAAGGTGACAAAGGGGCTGTGGCCGAAAGGTGCTAGGCCTTAAATATGTTATACGGGATTTTCGGCCCGTTTATGCAGTTTTGAGGCGATAAGAAGGTAACAATGAGCGTAAACGAATTTCTTAGGCGCGTAAAGAGGGGTTTGAAAGGTTTAAGAGAGATTGTTTGTCAAAATTCTTAATAGAATGATGACATGATCAACATTGGCTCCACTCCGGGATGGCACATCTGTATCCTTGAGCATGTCTAATGAGAATCTCACCACCTCGATAATCTTCTCAGGTGAAATCTACTCTTTCAAAGACTTCTACTTTTATTTTTCATAAATTCATCACGACACCCACATTATTTAAAACAAGGGTGAAAACAAAATAATATGTTTTCGCATAATACATTAGGCTATCTCTCGCCCCGACTTAGAACCGAAAGTAGGGTTTAAGGAACCGACCATTTATAGGGGCGTCAAGCAAAGTCACCCCGTAAAGTCAAATCCTGGAAAGTGTTGTTACCTTGTTCCACGATTTTGAAAGGACCGAATCGAGTGGGTCAAATTTTCCATGTTTTCCTTTTTCAACTCTCCCATATCCCACCCGAGCACTAAATCACCAATCCGCAAATTCTCATTCTTGGCATGCCGATCAAAAAGGTACTTCGTCTTCTCTTGATATTCAACATCCTTTTACTCTACTCCGGTTCCTGTTTCTTCCAATTCCACCACCTCGATTTATTCTCCTAGTCATATCATCGGCTCTTCTTGACTTTCCCGCATGAATCAAAGCACGGGTAGGCCACGATAGGGAATACTCGCTGCCCTCCCATATACTAATTCATATGATTTCAGCTTGCTCTCTACTCGTAATTCTATTGCCCACAGAGTAAATTTCAACTCGGGAATCCCAATTTTTCTGGGTTTTCATTTATAGCCTTTCTTCTTGTTCTTACCAGGGTTTTATTGGAAGACTCGCCAAGCCATTTATATTGACCGCAACAAGATGATGAGCTTAGTGGAAAGGGAGTTTCCTTCACTAAGTGGGCTCACAAAATGGTATTTTTGGCGCAAAGTCTATTTTTAGACATATGGATCATGTTCTATGAGTTGTGTGATATTTGTGTGGATGGTTGGTCAAGTCGAAAAAAATAGATGGACTTCTATTTTTAGACATATTGGGCGTAATCTATTTTAGATTGCTAGTCTAAAAATAGATATGTTGAATATTATTAGCTCTTAATAATATTTAGACTCTAAACATTATCTTATCCTCTTGGAGCACTTCGCCTGAGTGCACATAAGTGGCAATATGCAAATTACGTAAGGAATTACGCTATTCCTAGGGTTAAGTGGAGCTATTGCATGTTGATCAGTTAGAAATCATGTGACGTAGTTTGTGGAGTCGATTGAGAAAGTTAGTGGAAGTTGTATTCGCCTTAACCGAGTTAAAAATATAGTTGAGCTAGTTGTATCTATTTTAACCGATTGATACACTAGTGGGAGTGGTGTGAATTAATTATTAATTAATTCACTAATTATAAACTCATTAATCAACTAAGAATACATCAGCTAACTTTAGTGCATGGATGGGGTCAGTGGAGACCAGTTGAAGAGGTAGGTGAAAGAGCAAGGTGACTATCGTTTGTGACTATACTGCAGCATGAGTTTGCACCACACATTGATGGAGATGCCAATGAGGATTACACAAGACATACCGTAGGGATTTTAACTCAGGATGTGCAATTATTCATCTTGATCGCACAAGACAAAGTGTGCTAACAAAGGGAGTAGATCGGAGCATGTGTTTGTATGATCCGAGTTTGTGTATGTGTAACAATTGGAGATTGTACCGAGAGCTTGTGAAGAGTTTGTACAATGATTTTTACATGATATCTACCATTATAATATACATAGTTGGGGGTTTTCAGCTTTAAGATTTCCCCATAAATACCGTGTTTATATGTGTGTGATTGTTTATGGTTTTATCGTGCGCATGCGATCGTTTATATTTTCGCAAATTGATGATCATTAGTAGAGTTGTTATGTATTATGCATGAAGCTCAAATAGTGTGTGATCAGAATAATATCGGTGAATAATTTAATAGTTATTCAAATTTCTACATGGTATCGTAGCAAGTATTGATCATTGGAGCAATCGCAAAACATTGAAGCAAATATTTTGTGCCGTGGAATTCGAATTTCGTAGGCGTTGTTTTCTTGGTGTCGAAGCTGGAGATGTCTTTTCAACGGATTGCGTATTGGAGTATGCCCTTGAGGGCAAATTTCAAATTATATTGCATGGAAGGATAGAATGGAGGCGGTGCTAGATGACAATGGGTTGAAGGAGTTCATAGATGCCGAAGTCCCAAAGCCTACTTCTAGCGATGTCACCGTAATTGAGGCTTGGCAAAAGAAGGCAACAAAGTGTCGAAGGATTCCGTTGGAGGGTGTGAAGGATCACATAGTGTCCAAATTTCGCATGGTAAGGCTTCATTCTGGATGTGGAAATCCTTGACAGATTTATCTAGCAAGAGCGACCGCAGGAAGTTGGCGCTCAAGGATAGACTCATAAAACATAAAGATGGAGAAAGGCGTATGCCCAAGTACTTTCACGAAGTTCATCCAATGGTGGGATGAGTTGTATGTGGAGGTGAATTTTGATGATGAGGACTTGGTGATGGCTCACCTTGGGCTTCCGAAGAGTTGGCATTCCTATCGTGACTTTGTCAATGGCTCCGAGAAATTTCCAGGATGGGAGCGACTTTGGTGGGATCTTGTGCAAGAGGAGATAAGGCGGAGTACTGTGGACGAATCTTCATCAAGGAACTCGATGAAGAGAATTGCGCTTTGGTTGCTAAAGCAAAGAAGGGAAGAACAAGAAATATTCTCATTCCAAAGGCGAAAGGGAAGCAAAAGGACATGTCCAAGGTGAAGTGCTCTCATCGTCACCAACACGGACATTATGCCACAAATTGTCCGGCAAGAAGAAAAATAAGCCAGCCGTTGGATCCGTTGTACCGGAGAGGCCTTAGCCTCAGCTTGAGCCGGATTTTTTGCTGATCGCATGCTTCGGTTTCAAGTGTGATGGGTTCAGTGGTTTCGGAGCCGTGGTGCATCTTTTCACATGACAGGAGATCGAGATTTGTTTAATGGGATTCGGATGAGAAGATCTTGGAGTGCACATCGAGATGTCGATGGTAGATACGTTGCAACCGGGGTATTGGTACCATTTCCTTGAGAGGGAGTTCCGGTAAAACCTTCGTATTGAAGGATGTGATGCATGTTCAGGATTGAAGAAGAATATTATCTCCGTGGCGATGTTAGAAGATAAGGGATATGATGTTGTCTTTAGCGAGGGAAAGGCTTTCCGTAGTAAGGCAACCGGTGAGACCCGTGAGGATAGGGTTCGAGTTAAGAACCTTTATCAATTGCAGTAGATGAGCCGCGCAAAGAATGGAAGGCAAGGTAGAAGGATTATGGGATGAGATGCGAGTTGTAGCACTGCAGATTGGGCCACCTTCACCATGGAGCTTTGAAGATAAATTTCTACTCGGTCTTCCTGAAGGAATTCTTGGCCACGTATCAAGCAAGGGGTGTACCTTGGGAAAATCAGGAAAGCCACCTTCATGAGAAGGAGAGCTGCCACGACGATCCTTGAGAGAATTCATTACGTACGTGTGTGGATCTTTCGCAGCTTCGACAAAGAAAGCACATGTATTATGTGATATTTGCTGATGATTTTTCTCGTAGGCCAAGGTCTTCTTCATGCAGAAGAAGAGCGAGACATACTCAAAGCTCCGTGAGTTCAAGTCACCGATTGAGAAAGAATCGAGGAACAGTGAAGGCCTAAGGAGCGACAATGGTGGTGAATTCATCTCTCGGAAAATTCAAGGACTTTTGCAGCACAAGGAATTCGAAGAGAGCTCAGGGCACCTCATAACCCACAAGAACAAGGCTGCTGAAAGGTAAGAAACGTAACGCATCGTGGGTGCCGCACGAGCGATGTTGCATGATCGAGCCTCGCCCATTCATCGGTGGGGCTTGTTGCAATACCGCAAGATATGTGCGTAACTGTTCCCGCGTATACTTGGCATGAGTACACCCGAGGAGGTGTTTTCGTAAGAAGCCCTGAGACTTAGCTCTGAGGATTTTTGGTTCACCGTTTACATTCATGTGACGAAGGATGCCAGAAGAAGCTTCGGAGCCGATGGAGGTTGGGATATTTTTGTGTACATCGATACGCCCCACAACTATCATGTGTATTTTCCGTATAGTCGTAAGATCGTTGTGTGAAGGGATATCAAATTTCGTGAGGAGAAAGCCATGAAGTGTTCAATTGAGAGGAGCCACACTCGCATGCGCATGAGGAGCTATTAGTTCCTAAGGATGAGTCTCTGTGGATGTGGACTGGCCACAAGATGAGGTTCACGGAGTGGAAGAGACCACTCATGCAAGGCCAACCACCGCGTCTGGAAGCGCACTGCACCGAGCGACCGGCTCAAGATTCAGAGAAGGTTGTAGAAGCACCTACATCAAGCGCTCGTAGACAGAGACAACACCGATCGGGTATATTGGATACATGGCTCTTATGAGCAAGTGTATTGTGACAGCCATCCCCTCTTTCGAGGAAGTCAGAGGATCCCGCATGGGTAGATGCCATGGTGGAAGAGTATGATTCGATTGTCGTAAATAGCATGGGAGATTGTCCCAAGGCCGAGGGGAAATTAGTGGTGGGTTCGAGACGGATCTACAAAGTGAAGCCGGAAGCCGACGGGAGGTGGAGAAGTACAAGGCAAGATTTTTTCCTATGGCTACGTATAGAGGGGATCAATAAGAGGATACCTTTGCACTGCTGCATCGATACGGACGATTATTGCTCTCTCATTGCATTGGGTGGCACATTCATCGATGGATGTGAAGATCGTGTTCCTAAATAGGGTGATTGAGGAGGAGGTGCTAGAGCAGCCTCGAAGGTTTTGAGATCTTCAGTGCCGAGTCGCATGTGTGCAAAGCCTGCAAGAGCGGGCCGTATGGGTTGAAACAAGCACTCCGTGCTTTGCACACACGATAGACAATATTTTCAAAGGACTTGGATTCTCCAAGAGTGAGGCCGATCCTAACCCATACCGTATTGTGGTGGAGGGAAGTTGCCGATCACTCGTACTTTATGTAGATGATTTGATTTTTATAGGTGATGAGCTAGATACTTTCACACCCGCAAAAGAGTTTGAGATGAAGGACTTGGGCCTCCTTCATTATTTCCGGGATTGGAAATCATGTACGTTGTGCTGGTGGACTATTTGTTTTCAGGGTAAGTATGCTCGGGAGATACCGGAGAAGTTCAACATGTATGGCTACAAGCCTCGTTGATACTCCTCTTCCCGGGTGGCTGGAGGAAGGAGGATGCCACTTCAATGTAGAGGTAGTGGATGCCACTGCTTTATCGAAAGTTGGTGGGGTCGCTTATGGGGACCGGGTCAATACATGACCCGACATATGCTATGTCGTTAACCGCCTTCATAAGCTATGGCTAAGCCTACCAAGCTCTTTGGAAGGCGGGAATCATGTATTGAGATATATCAGAGGCACATTGGGATATGGATTGTGGTATGTATGGCTTGATGAGGAAGCTATGTGGCTTCACGGATGCAGCTTTGGGCAAGGAGCCCAAATGCATGCAAAAGAGCACATCCGGGTGGGATTTTCGCATTAGGTCAACAACAGCTTGGTATAGCAGGAAGAAGAGATCCCGTGGCACTCCGGCTCATGAGGCCGAGTATATGGCAGTGAGTTTGGTTGCTATTGCGAGGCTATATGGATGAGGAAGATCCCGTTCCAAGCCGTTCAAATACACTTAGAGAGCCTACCGTGATTTATTGCATAATCGTAGTTGCATCAAACTCTCTGCTAATCCAAAGGATTAAGGATAGATCTAAACACATTGACATCCGGTATCATCATATCGCAGATTGTGTGCGTTAAGGTCATGTTACTTTCATATTCCTTGCTATGGAGGATCGTGATGCCGACATTCGACGAAGGCGCTCACCAGGAGTAAATTCGAATACCATGTGGGCAGATAGGGTTGCAACATAATCCATATCTAATTGAGAGGGAGTGTTGAGATTGCAACAAGATGATGAGCTTAGTGGAAAGGAGTCGCTCACTAAGTGGGCCCGGGCAGTGGTATTTTTGGCGCAAAGTCTATTTTAGGCTATGTCTATTTTTAGACATATGGATCATGTTCTATGAGTTGTAGGATGCTATTTGTGGATGGTTGGTCAAGTTTTAAAAAAATATACGTAATTCTATTTTTAGACATAGTTGGCGGGATCTATTTTTAGATTTCCACTTAAAAATAGATATGTCGAATATTATTAGCTCTTAATAATATTTAGACTCTAAACATTATCTTATCCTCTTCGAGCATCACTTGAGTACGTAAGTGGCACATGCACCGATGGCGAATTACGCTTTTCCTAGGGTTAAGTGGAGCTATTGCATGATTTCAAATAGAACCTTGCGTACGTAGCTTGGTGGAGAAGATTGAGTAAAGTTAGTGGAGGTTATTCACTTTTAACCGAGCAACATAGTTGAGCTAGTTGTATCTAGTCTAACCGATTGATACACTAGGTGAGAGGGTGGAATTAATTATTAATTAATTCACTAATTATAAACTCATTAATCAACTAAAGAATACATCAGCTTAACTTAGTGCATGGACAAGCCAAAGGAGACCAAGAAGAGGTAGGTGAAAGAACAAAGGTGACTATCGTTTGTGACTATACCGGGTGCATGAGTTTGCACCACACTTTGATGGAGATGCCAATGAGGATTGCGCAAGAGCATACCAGGGATTTTAATCAGATGTGCAATTATTCATCTTGGATTGCGCAAGAGGAGGCAAAGCAATGTGAGCAACATTGGAGCATGTGTTTTGTATGATCCGAGCTTGTGTAGTGTGTAACAATCGGAGATTGTACCGAGAGATTGTGAGGAATTTGTACAATGATTGTTACATGATATCTATCATTATAATATACAAATAGTTGGGGTTTTCAAATTTTAAGCTTTCCCATAAATACCGTGTTTATATGTGTGATTGTTTATAGTTTTAATGTGTGCATGTGATTGTTTATATTTCGCAAATTGATGATCAATAGTAGAAGAGGTTATGTATTATGCATGAAGCTCAAATAGTGTGTGATCGGGGGATAATCTTGGTGAATAATTTAACAGCTTATTCAAATTTCTACAATTTCCTTGTGGATAATAGGCTATAGAGTGGCTTAGTGTAATGTTATATCACGGGGTGTAAACTCACAAAATTTGTAGACTTGAAGGCTCCAGCATTATCGCTCACTATTCCGGTAGGGCAGCCAAACTCGATGCCATGATGTTTTCTTCCATGAACTTTATTATCACAAAGACTGTAGTGCCTCGCGGGTATGGCTTCCACCCATTTTGTGAAATAATAAGTGCGCTAAAAATCCACTTATGCCGACCACTCGATGGAGGATGTATTTCACCATAAAGTCAATTCCCATTGTCGGAATGGTTCATCCACGCACGTGAATCATGGGTATAGGTGCCAATTTCGTCTTTCCTGGAAGAAATTTCTACCGCTCACAAGCTCTAACTCGGGCAAAAACATCTCCAAAAAGCTTGGGCCAATAGAAACCACCTTCAGATTTTGTGAGCAAGGGCCTCCACCGTAATGACCCCCACAGATTCCTTCATGAAATTCAGCCATTATACTTACCTCATCCTCTCATGGTGACACAGGAGTAGATGCCCGAGGGATCTCGCTCAAAGATAGTTTACTGTTGGCGACTATGTACTTCCGTGATTTCAATCTTAGTGTTCGTATTTAGCTTATCACGCTCTTGAGGGCGCTTGAGTGTGAGGAGATATTCTACTATCTCTGCATCACCGACTAGTGAGGTACTTTATATGTGTTTTCGTAGTAGCTACCCCACCTCGTCGCTCTTCTTTCTCCTCGATTCCTCACTCCGGCTATAATGGAAAAATTTATGCCCATAGCCTCGATAGTTTGATTTAGATAATATTTTGGCAAGCCCTGGGCTTAGTAGGGCGGATGTCTAATTCATACTCCCGTATCTTGGGAAATCCACTTCCCCCTTTTTCCTTCACTACTTTGGATAAGAATATCTTTTATAGCAGTCGTAGGCACAAATGTAGTGATATGGACCGCAAGATATATATGCGGAATGCTTTGAGGGATTTTACTAGGGCATATGCTTTCTTCTCCAATATTTTATATTTTAATTCGCATCACCAGGCACCGACTAAGCACTGACCGAAGAAGGCAATGGGTCGCTCGTATCTTCCTCATTTTTCTGGGTAATAAATCCCCGCTATTGTATGAGGTGATGCAAAAGAAAACATCATGAAAGGTTTAACATAATCTAGTCCAAACAGAGAGGCCGGCAAAAGTATTTTTTATTCTCGTAAAGGCCTCTCGTGATTCCCGAGACCGTTTAATCTCATTATCTTCTTCAAAGATGTCGGCTTATATGTCTAACTATTTCAAAGATAGTTAGGGATAAACCTTCTTAGAAATTAATGCGCCCTAGGAAAACCTACAACTCCTTCTTATTCCTAGGAAGAGAAATTTCATTTATAACTCTACCTTCCTCAGATCTATTCCTACTCTATCTTTAGCTGCTAATATTCTAACAACTTTCCTTCTTCTCTAATGCAAATAAATACCCTTTATGGATTAAGGAAAGACCATACCTTATGCATTTCTCAAAGGTTCTACATAGATGCTCAATGTGTTCAAGATCATTCTTCGAAAATACAAAGATATCATCGAGGTATACTACCAAAATTTATCTTTCTCCCCAACAAAAGCAATGTCCGTGGCCCCTCTGAAGTGGCTCCCTGCATTAATCCAAAAGGTATCCTGGCATACATAAATGTACCCTGGCGGTGTGGTGAAAGCGGTCTTCTTTTGATCTTCTGAAGTACACCTACTTGATTGTAACCAGAGAATCCATCCATCATTGTCATCCTAGACTCCAACCACCTTCTCAGATGTGATCCATCTTAGACAAAGGATAATTATCTTTTAAAGATGCTCTATTTAAATTTCGGAAATCCACACACACTTTATTTCTTCCGTTCTTTCAGACAGTGGACTAGGTTTTCCACCCATTTAGAGTACCTCAATGGCACAATTATTTTGGCCTTTAATGCGCTTCTTAATTTCCTTCTCAATAGTGGAAGCAACAGGGGGTTTATCCGTCCGAGCTTCTGATTATGAGGTTTTGCATCTCCCTTTAGTGGATTTTGTGTCAGCATTATAATCGATGTAAAATTTTTTTAGGTCCCGATAAGACCATGTAAACACATTCGTAAGATCAAATAATTTCTCTGCATAGCTTTTTGTTTTTATTTTATTATTTGCAATTTTGGGGTCAGCTTCAAGACTAAGATCTCGTGGTCTTCTACCCGATTTCTTCATCATTTTTCCCTGGCCGCAAGGGGGGCATCATTCTTATCAAATAATATTTCTAGAGGCACCAAACTCTAGGTATAATGTTTCCTTCTAATTGAAACACTTTATTACTTGTCATTTTCCTCCCAATTTCTTTCAAGTATCTTCGACTACCTTCTTCAAAGATCAATCTCCATATTGGAGAATTTTATTGTTTCCCTGTGAATATCTTCATCCGTTCTTCATCCTAAAATACCTACCGTTGTTTTATGTTATCGTTGATCGATGGCCGATAACGTACTCCTCAATTTCATATCTTAAAAGGGGTTCTCGAGGGTGGATGGAATGTACTAGCAAAGGATGCGAAGAGAATCAGCCATCCTATTCTATTCCCTACGAACCTGATATTGAATGCCAAGAAGAAATTTTCCACCACGTCCCAAAATTCATTCCTATAAGCCCCGAGCCGAGGGATGTTTGGTTTGACACCGATTCTCGACTTGTCTAACCACCAGCTTCCGAATCTCCTGCATCCTTCAAAATTTGTATGTTCATGTTCCCGGCCGTCTCATAATCCTAACAAGTGTTTACTCAGCCACATTGTTAGTAGCTTCATATTCTAGCTTGAAGGACAATGGGACCCATTTCCGTAGGATGAATCAATAGTATTCCATCTCCATTACCTTCTCTTGAATTTGCTCCATCAAAATGAAGTGTCCGTATTCCTCGCTTCATGGCTCTTCGAGGGTCGTTACCTTAACTGCGTAAGGATGGTTCATGAGCGTAATCTTGATCCTTCCGCATCAAGCATGAGAAATCTCCTTCTTTACCGTAGATCGGTAATAATGGGTAGTTGTCACTTAGTCACCGTCTCGACAAATCTAGTTTCCCTATACAACCTCCTTTCCTAGCCACCAAAACTCTGGATAGTGGCATATGTTAAATCCAACTTACTGACCCACCAATTTTTGTTCCCCGAGACCTTGACATTAACATGTCAAAGCGAGATGGGGATGTCCGCCACCACGATATCCATTACCACACTTTTTGTTGGGATTTGAGCCAAATCGACCACCAAATCCTTGATCATCCCTGTGAATTTAACTCTTTTGGAATCAAATGAATAGAGGTCCTTGAAGCACGCGATTTGTAATCCTGGGCTATACCCATGACCGACAAGGTATAAGATTATGGGAAGCTCTAGAATCTAACATACAATTATGTAATTAAGGTCATGAATCACTAGAGACACATAAAAGAGAGGAGTAGCCATCTAATTCCTCAACATGTGGGCCAAATACAACCATGGGTCTTTCTTCTGAAGGTTGAGACTATCTCGGTGAGATCCGGCTTCGGAGGGATCATAAAAAGAGGTGACTTGAGAATGATATGCAAAGTTGTTTAACAGCTCATCAAGGAACCGGGATTTCGACTTTCTCAAGTTCCTTTTGCGTACTAAAAATAGGAGGAAGATCATCTCTATTACAACCTCCTTTGATTCTTTATTTTCAACTAAGGGTTTGATTGGCCGTACTCTGGTGTTAGGGGGAATGAATACTTTGAAGAGGAAGGAATTTGATCATTAGACCGCAAAGGTTTGTTTAGAGGGCCCTTACCTTTGTCTAAGACTTTTTCGCATTGTTGACTCCCTTTCCGGTGTGTGCTTCCTTATGGGGTAGCTCTTCTTCTTGATCTGAGTATGAGTCCTCTTCCTAAATATCCGAGATCATATTTCCTATTGAACCGTGCTTGCATGAAATCAACAAATTGCTTACAATAGTGATCAATTTCGGGTCTTCCGTGTTCTAGCCTTTCTTCTTCTTGCAATGTGCACCGCTCCATCATTTCCTTGCAAAAGGGCATTCTTCTCCATCACTATTTGGAAAAGAAATATTTATGCCTGCCCGTTAAGCAATGTCTTCGGAGGATCATCTACCGGACCTTCCAAGTATAATGGGTGTGGTACTTGATCTTGTTGTTCTTTTGGTTCACTTGCTAATATTTGGTGTGGGTGGTTTTTATACCGAGTATTGTAACCCTCTCGTTTGGAGCATTGTGGAAATTCTTGGAGGCCGACTCTTGGCCTCCAACTCAAGCTTGACTCGGGCCACGTAAAGGTTCTTAATCATTTTTCTCATTTCTTCAATTCTCCGTCATTAGCCGAGTCTCCGTCTTGGTTAGAGGCAGAGCATCTCCTCTTTACTCCTTCTTCTAAGATCTTGTTCGATTTTCCTTTGATTTACCAAAGGAGGAAAAGTCACTTCAACTTCTAAGGCATCCGTCCGAGCACATCATCCGCAGTAGCGGTGCGTACTTCCGAGAGAGAAACAAAATCAATCAAAGGCTGCCATAAAAATGAATTTAGCGCAGCCTTGATGAGGTTTCATATCGTGAAGACTCAAATACAATTTATAAAATCTCGATAAATTCTCGACACCCCTTCATTATGTCTTTTTCGAGTGTATTGAACTCGCAAGAAAATTTCCATGGTCTTTCTTCTCCCCATTTCCCCGAGAAAAGTATCTTCCATTATTTCCCAAGTGGTACTGTATACGACAATGTCTTAAACTACTTTTGAGCTTCACCATCAAGATATTGGACAAACAACCTTAAGACCACATCTAAATGTTCCACATTAAAATTTTCTCGCAGTGCAACGTAAGACCTCAAGATGTTTTTGAGCATCAATCTCATTTTCCCATTAAATCGGGGTAAAATCTTGAGAGTAATCCGTGGTATATCATTCAACACTTCGAGGTAATGCCAAGGGGGCATATTTATTTAGAAAGAAGCCTCGGCACACGCTTACTGGAGGGGGTGGAGGTAGTGCAAAGAGTTTGATGAGTAACAAAAGAGGAGGAGGTGGAAGTGGAGTATGAATAACAATAGAATATAATGAACAACAGCCTGAGGTGTTGAGGGGAATAATGGTCCGTTAATAGCGTATACTTTGACTTCCGCGACCTCTTCGACCTCAAGAGTAGGGTGAAAATTATCTTTATTTCGACACCTCCTCGGGGGACTATCCGAATATTAATTGGTATCTCCCACACTCGGGGTCGTAACCTACACTTGGGCAACTTGAGAAGAAGAGGATGGAAAGTTTTCTATAGACAATTCAAAGAATTTCGCAGTGGATCATTATTTCCTCCAATTTCTTCTATGTATGATTTTCCTCGGGTCATACACCGAAGGTGTCTGGCCGAGACGCATTCGACCGTGTGGCTTTATGAGGAGCCAGGACTGAAAATATATTTATTCAATAAACGAATGTGGAGTCGCCAAGTTGAGGGATCTACAACTCTCAACTCTTCATACTACCTACTTGAAGAGTGAATTAGGTTTGTTGAGGCCTGTGTGATTTATATTTTCAACTTCGTTCCCCGTGCACCCGCGCTAAAGATGTTGTCGTTCCTAGAGACAAACCTCTTTGAGTTGAATACCAAAGGTTTGTGACATATTATATAGCAAGGAGAATATAGTATAATAGGGATAGTTATCAACAAAAAGTCCTCATGATATCTCCCCGAAAACCAGAAATATTTATTTGAATGGGACCAAGACCCTCGTAAACCGACAGAAGGAATAGTGCAGAGGAAATGTGAAAAAATCCTATAGAAAAGAAATGTACAATTTAGAGACAACTTACCGTAAAGAGGGCCAATTCAAAAATATCTCATAGAAATAAATTATCAAGAGGGTGTATGCAATGAATGAAATATTGAGAATACTAGTTGTCATTGAGCCGATATCCAGACATACAATAATACTATGTAATGGGATTACCAATTTAAGAATCCATACACGACAATAGTATTTTAAAAATACCCTCCCAAAGAAACTAATATAGCAGAAATATGGTTTGAGTGAATGGTGAAATAGAATATCATGCCTCGAGCCATATTTAAAGCGCTTGACTAATTCGAGCATGGGTATCAACTAGGATAAATCCATACCAAAATCGTTGAGCCACTCGTATTCCGTAAACATGATATGTGAAAGATGGATGAAAAGATCTATTAGAATAACACATAAGAGAGAAAGTTACACACCGTGAGAAATCAAAGACCGTAATCCTATTTAAAGATGTAAAATCCTCCTCACCGAGACCCAACGGCTTTGTAGATCCATATAAGAGATTTTACAAAATGGCCACAAAAATTTTTACCGCATGATTTTCCGATGTAACTGAACCCCCAAAAATCATCTCCGTTTTCGGAGCTTTATAGGAGAAGAAGGAAGCTCAAAAAGGGAGTAGGTGATGAACATTTAATTTTCTCTCATCAAGACAAGATGGCGTAAACGTGCACGCCATATTGCTGAATGACTCTCGTAGCACTCTGTATGTACTTCCGTCGCCTTCTTACCGAAATAAATGCACCGGGGTATAAGTCTCTTCAGAACACGGCAAAGAAGTAAAATCACATAGACATTCCGTCCTTTCCCCGAAAGAAAATGGTGTCGAAAGAAAAATTAGGGTATTGTTTTCTACGAATGGTACTCGCATTCTAAACCCCGAATTAAGTTTTAAGAACTTCAATGTCATCGTTGAATTCTCGAGATTCACCGATATTTTCGTTTTCCATTAATTTCTCCATCTGTGCAATCAGGCTTCGAATGACTCGGAGGTTTTGACAAACATTTTAACCCTACTTCTTTAATGGAAGTCCCGTCGACATACTTAGGCCTTCCCCATAATTACAACCCTTAAAATGGTGCTCTCTTGATGTGCTCTCTCGTTACAACAATAGAGATTGTAAATCATGGCGGTTTTTCCGCCGTCAGAATTCTCGCAAAAACCCGGCAACCAAGTAGGAAAACCATGCATGGGGATGGTGGATGCGGCGGTCAATGAAAATGGTCGTGGACGTGGTGAAATGGTGGAACAATGCAGTGGTGGCGGCAAAAATGTAGTGAAACGATGGAGGATGGATTGGTGAAAGTTTTAACATAAAAACATTTGAATGATTAATGAATGAAATATATAAGGGCGGAGGAAAAATACGACAAACATGTGGAACGGTGACGTGGAGGTACGGGAGTCAATCGGGCAGAGAGGTAAGTGATCTAGACCGTGGGCTAGTACGGTTTCCCGGTTAACTTCCGCGCAGCTTTGAGGAGTGATCGCCATTGGATGGGCCGTTCTAGATCGACGGGCCCGCCGTGCATATCGCGCCACGTCCGCTACCGAACAATAACGCGTGATAATTTGAAACAGCGTGTGAGACACGCGTCACATGATGAATGGCGTCGCTTCCGAAATGAGAAATATCGCTCGTCTCCGAAAGGTGGTGCGATAAACCATCGGTTTTGTACAAAGGTACGCAGCGGGGACCACAAGGGCGTGTGAGGTGTCACAAATCGTTGATCTACGGTTTAAACGGGACAACGAATGGTGTGATTTCTGGGGTGATAAACGAGTGGGCCACGGTGCGATGAAGACTTGCGAATGCCATCGGATTTGGTGGCCGTGATCGAGGGTTATAAACGTGCCCAAGGGGATAAGCGCCTTCATGGCTAGGCACTCGGTTTTTGACCTCCACTGCGTGGAGAAAAAGGTGCAGCGCTGTATTCAAAGGTGCTAGGCCTTAAATATTATAATGTGGGATTTCGGCCCGTTTATGCAGTTTTGAGGCTGGGAGAAGGTAACGATGAGCAGAAATGAATTTCTCAGGAAAAAAGAGGGGGTTTTAAAGCGTTTAAGCGAGATTGCTTGTCAAAATTTTAATAAAATGCCGACATGATCAAGACCCCACAAGAACTGCTTGTATCTCTCCTCGATAATGAATTTTAACTCATAGTTATTATGTTGATAACATACCTTGAGACTCCGTTCGGGAGAGTAGTCGCTTCAGAATTCACCACAATATCACGTAAAAATGGAGTTAGGGTTTCAACAATCAAGGAAACAAGTAAGAAAGATCATCGTATTTTGACACATGCAGAGGTAAAAGCAATCCATCCGGCTTTAAACCCTTGCAAGGGAGAGTAATAAGGCTAGTCCGGCACCAAGGGTTTCAAGGCCCCGGTTCAATGAGGGCTCATGCAAGCAGTATGCAATTTATGGAAAATTTCATAGCTATCTCAACAACCAAAGGCAAATGATGTAGGAAGAAAGCTGCATAACGCGATGCAACATATGAGGCTTATGACGTAACAAAATTCCATGTGCGAGAAATACCAACTAGTTGCATGTTGAAAAACAAGGCAAAGCACATGTAGTGATTATCTCGAAAATTATGCAAAGAATAAGCAAAAAAAACCGAAAGATAAAATGAGTGCAAAATAAAATGGAAAATTGCAATGCATAGCCATTGATCGTAAGAGAAGACAACAAACATAATTTTAAAACATAAAGAAATTTTTTTGCAAGTAAACCTAATCAACAACTTGAACTAACAAAATTTTATTAACATCCTAGCTAGCCTAAACCTAAACCCTAGTTTAACCAAAGAGGCAAATAAGTTATGTGAAATCGCCTTTCTACAAGTGTACCATCGCATTAGTTCCCTACCGCAAGAATAACAATGTTCACAAACAGAGCTAACATACATAATTGTGCACCAACAAAGACTTCTACCCGAAGAGCATGTGAAACAACAAGAAGGTCAAAGTGGCTACTACTGCAGAGAATGTGCTCTGAATGGGATTGTTCAAGCTGAATTTCACTTTCATCCCCGATGCACGTAAATATGTACTTGAAACCTAAAATCATCTATAAATGACACACATCCATGCGTGCACAACCTTAAATCTGACGGAAGAGAGGCACTTCCGCTATGTGCATATTCATCGGATAGACTCACAAACCAACCAGAATTCCATCATGATGTTGAGGATGACCAATTTGATGGAATGAAAAAAATAGGCATCTTCCAGGCGAATTTGAGGTGCTTGTGAATCCAAGTGTAGTAAAACCCTAATTTTGAAAAACCTAGTTCGAAGTTGTCCCCGGGTTTCGTCGAGATGAGGATCCGACGCAACCTTCACCGGAGGTCGAAATTATTCACCGGCTCCCGGATAAACTCCGACCTTCGAGCGAGGGCTTCAAAATTTGATGGTTTCGGGTGGAGATCAACTAGCTAATGGATGTGATCATTATTTGTGGTGATTGGCAACCGTCATGGGATTATTATCAATTCGGACAAATGTTTAAGTAAGATGATATTCATTCAAATGTATCGTATTCTTTAGATTTCCTTAGATGGGATGAATTGACCGGAAATTTTTAGGCAAGAGAGAGGTTTGCAAGACATCACATGCTTGTGCCTATGGGTAACCGGTACCGTTGGGCAACAACCAAAATTATTAGAGACAATGGCCGGTGTTTTTCCTTCCAATGAATAAATTAGGGTATATTGATTGTTGCATACCAAATTCGTTAAGGGATAGAAATATAAAAATGAGAGACATTACTCGAATGGAAGAGTTTCCCGCATGAGCGACATCCGGTATGGTTGTAAGCTGAACAGGAGTGTGATATGGGAACCTCCACTTCATAAACCCTACTTCGAGAAACCCTAGTTTGACTTGTTTCTGTGAGCCTTATCGATCGTAAGAACTTGAGATAATCGCGCGTGTCGAATTGCTTCGATTTCTTGATGGGTCCCTAAATCATCACAATGTGGATTGTCAAATTTTGGTGGCTTCATAGGTTTGAAAGATAGATACGAATGACAATTCCCTAGAGGCGTGAGGAATATGTTTTCGCATAAGTGCAAACGATCATTGGAGCCATCAGCTTGATTAGGTTGGGCATCCGGTATATTAGACTCTTTAGGGTTAAAAATTGGGATGAATCAATAAATGATGCCGAGACAGCAAATACTCTTTCGACTATTTAATGATTTTGGATGAAAAATATCGACATAAGAGATTCATCAATTTTGTAATGCAGTTTTAGAAACACCACTCGCGTGTTACGTACCGCGCTAACACCGCATAAGGAAATTTCGCAGACTTGAAGAAATTACTCGGCGTGTCGTTCAAGAAATATATCGTGGAATAATGGATGAAATGATTCGATGCGGGGGTATCAATCATGAGAAGGACCTTCATCTCGCACATCGTCATCTAGAGAGGCCAATGATCCCGCATGCCCATCATGGTCCAATGATTTTGTAGGGAAATCAACTTTATATGGGCCAAGACTCAATCTATTATCGTATGTGAATGAGATTTAGGATTGTGCCTGTGTAATCATTCAAAGGTACTCGAGATAGGTTTCATTAATAGGGAGAGATGTTAGCCAATATGGTTTTGAAGCCTCCGATTTGACAGCGTGAGTCTGGGGTGGTACAACAAGTTTTATTTTCTTGCACACGTCTATCATCGTCTTCGTAACCTTGCGACCGCAACTCCATTACACAACAATTTAGGAGGAGGAATAGTAATATTCTTCTTGGAGGCTTGAATGTGTTATGGACTCGGGAGATAGACAAGGAAACATTTGGAACAGTCCTAATAACCGGAAATTTGAGATTATCATAATAAACATTGGGATCGTGCTTGTTGCCAATTGTAAGTGTTCTAGAAATGAAACCACCGTCAAAAATTTCTCAATTAACTATATCCAATTGACATCCTTTTCGTGGAACCAAAAAAATGAACAAATCTGATAGAAAAATCCTCTAGAGATTCTTGAGGTTCCATTATGATCTTATTTTAACCTTATTAATACATTTTGAAAATCGTACGTGTGAAAAGCTTGTTGTAATTCACCGGCGAGCTAATCGAAAGAATGGATGGAAGTCGCCGTAAATGTGCGGCATGATTGCTTAACGCGACCTTTGAGAGTGAGGGAGAAAGCACACAAGCCACCATCATCAATTTCGTAACACTCAAAAACTCACGTAAATCTAAAAGGTGCTCACAGGAAATCCGTTCTCACCATCGAATTTTAAATGGGACAAGTGACATAGAGGTTCATCGGGATCGAGTATCGAGAACTTCGTATAACTGATAAATATCTCAAGAAATAATGATTTGAAAACGAGCCATTATAAATATGATACTAACTCGTAGGCTCTGATGAATCAGCCTTGTCATCTAGCCCTCCTTCTAGCGCCAATTTTTGACTAGGAAAAATTGTACCGCCGACAACAAGGGGGTCTCCGGTGAAAGGTCCCAATTAGACCCCGCACGTTTGGGATAGAGCCCAATCTGGTATGTGGGCCCGACTACCACCATAAGTGTTTCCACTCTTGGTCGTGGGATGAGAAGGTGATGGAGCGTAGGCAAAGGTGAAACGACCAACTGGCTAAGAAAATCAACCCAATATTGGAAAATGTGTGAACAAAGATACAAGAAAGTCTAAGTAACAAAAATAAAAGGGGGTACGTCGTGGAGTGGGATCATTGAGCCGAAAACTAATTAGAGATATTACCTAACGAAAACACGCCGTAAGTTAACCGCAAATTAGTTCGCTTTAGATCACGTACATGGCATGGAAAATAAAACACCGATTCAAGAGCAAATGTACATGCAACCACTATGAATTAGTTCATAATCAATGTATGGCTAAAAGCACCCCTACAACATAGTGAAATATTAGACAACTAGTACTATCACCACGAGCAAGCATGTGAACTGCTGAAAAAGAAAATATATTATTAACGTCGCTACAACGTCAAATACATGTTTACAACTCGTCAAAACCCAATAGTGGAACATGGGTGATTCATCTCAATGCATGATACCAAAACCCTAGCCTCGCTACTCTCTCTCTACTTGATACCAAGATCCGAGTGCCTTTAGCTCTCAAGCACCAATTCTCTATCATGCTCGCTTCAATTATAGAGCTAAAAGTCCTTTTGGTCACTTCCAAAAAGTTTTATATATGGGGCCGAGAATGCCCTTGAGTTTCCTTGGTCTTCTTGGTTGTTGGACCGGCTTGTTTCTGGGTCATTGCAGACTCGGCGACCTAGGGTTATGCGACCTTTGACCTAAGGTCATCCGTGACCTGCAACTTAGGTTCATTTGTGACTTGCAACCTTGAGTCATCCGCGACCCACAATCCAGGGTTATATGCGACCTATGACCTACCGTCATCTCTGCGACCTCGTGACCTAGGTTTTATCCCTTCGCATTTCTTTTGGTGACTGCTCGGGCGCAAGACGCCTTTCCCCGCATATCGCTCCCGTGCATGTGACCGGGTGCCTTTTGGGCTTAAAGTGAGGTTCTTTGGACTTTTGTAAGTATCCAACTTCCTCGCCGAGAAAACCCCAACTTTTTCCATGCAAGTCACCTAGCTTCTATCCGTAAACAAGTAACACGGATAACATTTACTTAAAAACAAGATAGATGTTGAAAACATATGTAATTAGACAAAATTAGTTTTAACAAATAGTAAATCTAGATCCTTGTGTGGTCTTGTTTTAATAATTCATGTACAAGTCGTACGTGCCCATACCGAGCTCATTTAACCAAGTAATGGGGAGAAACCAATTTGTATGTCATGCGTTAGCCGCTATCAATGTTGCACATTTGGTGAGATACTCTTTCATATCTACTAAGGGCCCATATCCTTTGATCTTTAGTAGATGATAATTACACCGTAGAACTTTGGATTTACTATTGAAGCAAGAGTGTAGTATGGCAATGACAATGAGGAATATGGATTATAAAGCTTATTTTACATTATGTTATGCACCTAGACAAGGTCACATGTGCTAATTTCCGTAAGGGGGATTTGAGAGGTTACCTTTGGTAGTCGCGAGGTCACACTAACGTTTCTAGCTATTCTTGAGGAGTGCGACCGCAACCTCGGGAAAGGGTAGGAAATTATGGAAGTCGCACAGTCATAGTTCTCTGGATCACATTTTTCCTTCATGCCGCAGCTTGCATTTCGCGACCTATGGAGATCTCAAGGATTTGAAAATAGGTCACATAGCGTTCGAGGCCGGGTCGCACATTGCTTTCATGCTTTAGTATCGCGACTTTGCGACCTGAATTTTGTGACTTGATAAGAGGTCGCACCTGGCCACATTTGGGGATGGGTCACAGCACTTGTCCCATCGGGAACAAAAGTGCGAATACGCGACTTCCGATCACACGTTTTTTCCCATGACCATTTTGAGCCAAGAAAATATGCATCTCCTTCAAGGCATGGATTTCTCATTTGCAAATGATGAATGGCATATTTTTCTAACTTGTACCTCCTCCATACCCGCATTCTCAAGATTTTAATCGCATCCAAACATTATTAACATGATGAGTCGTATACCCCTTTTCCGTGATGGTAACATTATGGGTATATTCCTTCGTGAACACCGATGTTTCCTCCCGGGCAGAGAACGCCACCATACATGGATGCTACGACATCCATGCTTACATTATGGTGAGGCATCTCTCACAGAGCATAATACCTATCATGTTAGCATGTATTATTTTCCATCCCCTTCTCGGTACACCCGCATTCGCATGATTTTCCCTAATCATCGTGGGATAGCAAGTGTTGATCCGTACGTTCACCACATATTGCCCGTTCTGATTTCGGCTTGAAATATGATTCGACATCAAACGCAATTACCCTCAGCGTACCGGGCATGAGGCAATACAATGGAAAAGATGTGGCGTAACCACGAGCCGGAGTTCTCGACTTGCACGCATTTGGTCCTTGCTCATGTACGGGATGAACGTGCCGTGCCGCGAAGTCGAGCCTCGTAGTTTCGTTGCAATTTATTGCTTGGTCCCTTTTCACTAGAACCTCGATGTCGTTATTGGTAAGTGGCCGTAAAATAAAATGCCCGATAACAATTTTCATGATTATGATGGGCTATCATATGGAATTCAAATTTACTCATTCACCGCACGTGAAGAAATATAAAATTCAACATGTTTTTTTACAATCACTGTGGTTAGTCGCTTATGAAGGAAAATATTTTCATATGTTCGCATTTTACTATAAAAACATCGTTAAACTAACCGTATCGATGCACGCAAGCTGCACGATCGTACACTACGGAACATCATTAAACTACACACAGATATCCACGTATGCACAACATCACCGAATCGATTGAAATGTTTATCTGACACGATTAATGAGTTTGATCATATAAATATGCTTACACATGAATGTGGTACCTAACAAAATAGAAGCTTGAGATTTTATAATGTTGCATTAAAGGGAAAGATTCTTGTTTCTAACCATATTTGAAATCTCTCCCACATTTTAACTAGAACATGCCGTCACTATTTGTAAGTGGAATGTAAAAGAGATAAATTATGATAAAGTCTTTAACATGTAAAGAGGACCACCAAATTACAAACCCAAATTAATCTGGAGAGCGCGATGCCGCATGCACAATATGGGCAAGTGGGTGAACACCTATGCAAATATGCATCGATGGAAAGATAACTCCCAACAAAAAATCGCCCACCCCCGAGGTGGAAAGACAAATGGCAAAGATCGTGTTTTGGCAAGAATAGGACATGGGGAGATTAACCGATCAAGGCCAAGTTAGAGCCTTAATGCTGAGTAGAAGGGGGACCCAAAAATTTCGAATATACCCAAAATTTTGGGTGGTGTTGTAGCTGCTACAATAAGGCCCCATAAATCCGTATAAGTTGGGAGAATTTCTAAATATCTATATTTTGTTGGATTCATTGAAATATGAATAAGAAATTGAACCGATTTTTCATAAAATTCCAATCGATACTATCCTTAAAAAAATTCATAACATAAATGAATACAACAATCATGAAAATCATTAAGAGATTCATTAGGTGCTTTTATAAAATGCATGATTTTCTTATAAAAAAATTATAATCATACTTGTCAAAGGAGAGATAAATATCCTCGTCAGATATTTGAAAGAGTGAATGGAAGAGGCTGAAAATGTGTAACACCTTTCTTTACGTGAGGTTAAAATGTAAGGATGAACAACTCAAAAGCAATATCCTCAATGCTGAATTTCGTGTCAAGTGAAAAATCCAAGAAAGTGAACGGTGTGCTCGAGAATGGTTTTTCCACCCCCGACATCAAACTTAAGATCTGGAAAGTAATGAATTATCCTCGAAGGAACTTTCATATTTGAAACTCGGAAAAAAAATTTCGGGCTTAAGATATCGGAAGAAGCCATTTAAGATAAGGAGAGTTCAAACATACTTCACGGTTGTGCTTGGTTGGTCCGACCCTATTTCTAGTGCCATAAATGTTGATGGTGTTGGACCCATCAACATTCAGGGGGTCTCCCAATATGAAGTCCCAATTAGACCTCACACCATTTGGAGTAGAGCCCTATCTTAATAAGTGACTTGGTTGCCAAAATAATGGGTTTTAGTGTTATGCCTTGGCTATGATAACGCATAGAACAATGTATTCATGACTTTTAGAAACAAGTGTGTGCAACAGGAGAGTCATAATGTATGAAAGGTTCTAACGAAACAAAAGAGAAAAAAACAAGTGATCCTTTAAAAGCTCCTCTAATAGTACGTAACTTGAAAGGAACACATGAGCATAAGGGAAATCATAAGTTACCCATGAAATAGTTCACCAAATATGATTGAAATACATAATAGCACACATCCAACAAGATTCATACTAAAGCAAACAAAATAGTTTATAAGCATTAGCGTAAATGAAAAAACATATCTTGCAAACAAAACAAGAATAGTTCTACTACATTCACAACATATGCATTAAAACATTTTAGCTTTGAGATTTTATTAAAGGGAAAAGTCCCAAGAATCCATATACAAATAACAAACCACTAGTCCCAATAGTGGAATACAAAGACAACACCCACTCCTCCAAAGAAAGACACTCCTCTATTGCTGAGAAGCCAAGGCTTTCAAAAACTCCCAAACTTTTTTTTGATTCTAAGACAAAACTTTCATATGACTAATGAGCATATTTATAACAAAATGGGCAACTAATCATCTCCCCTTTGCTCTTTGACTTCCCTCATGACTCTTTTCAGCCTTTTAACCGTGATTGTTATCACTTGAAAATTGAACAAGCAAAAGACATCATGAAATTTCAAGCAAAAAGGATTTATAGGGTTGAGAAACATTAGAGAACTGGAAACTTTAACTTTCTAAGGTCAAGAGAAAAATTATCAAATTGTGCATAGAAGATATAGTCAAAGTGCCCTTTGCGCACATTTTTATTCGATAATAGTTCTGGCCCCGGGATTTCAATAAGCCACAGGGTCCTCGATTATGGCGAGAGGTCACCATTTGGGGCCACTTGGGACACTTTAGGAAAATATTCTCCACTTGAGGCCACCCAGCATGCCCACCTAGAGCCACATTGAGACCCGAAGTGAGCACAATGGAATCAACCAAAACTCTTGGGTCACTATCCACAATTGTACCAAGAGAGGGAAGAAGATTTAAATTTTTCCTATAAAATGCCACCATGAGAAGAACAATTCGGTAACACATTGTTATGATGGTCAAATTTACCATGAGAAACCAAAAATGTGTTGTTCAAGAATCAATAGAGTGAAGGGATCTGGGCTTGTTGGCCATCCAATATCTCAACCCCAAAGGGAGAAGTGCACCAAGTCCGACATCCAATCACTTAGTCAAGGAGAAGAGAGAGGCCTCAGACAACTTAAGGGGAGATCCCTCCTTGCTTTGGGTAATAGCTCCATAGCTCTAAGGACTCATTTCAAGTGTGTAACGTTCTACTTCTTCTTTACCAACAACCCGCTAATAAACGGGATTCATTTTCCGTTAGGATTATTAGCTCGTTTACTCAATTGATCTTGTGTTCATGTGTATTTTTTGTTTTGTTTCTCTTCTTGTTTGTAGCATTCTATGTTCCATAAACTAGTATTTTCTACATGTTATGATGCTTCACTAACTATCTAACAATCCCTCTCGTGACCATTGCTTGTAGGTTATCAATCACTCCTATCAAGCACTGTTTTTCGTACACTTGTGTACTAAGAACATTAACACATCGATTGGCGACTCCACTTATTTTTCCCTCTTAAGATAAGTGGTTGTGTTTTTGTGAGAACCCTCTTCTCGCTAAATATCATTGTGAGGAAAGCCTCTCCTCTTCCTCAAATTTTCTCATTCACACCGGTGAAAAGATTCGGTCAGAGAACCAAAAATTTTTTTTGCACAGGAAACCACACGCATTCAATGACAGAGGCAGAGATCCATGCACGTTCATCCCGTAAAGGCGCGGAGAGTTGTGCGCTTGTACAAATATTTTAGGAAGGCCGGAACCGGGGGCTGAACCATATTTTTCACTAGTTTTCTCAATTTTTCTATGTATGACTAGCAAAATTTCAAAATAACCGTCAAAGATCGTGTTTTGGTGTCCCTTGACTATTAGGACATGTTTTTAGCTACACTTTAGTTTATATATTTTCATAGTTCTAATCTTTATTGCTACAAATTCACATAGTTTAATTAGGAGGCAAGTAAGTGGTTAAAATCCACCTTGATGCTATCTGAATGAACTTATTTAGTGATAATAGACACCAAACATGTAGGTAATTATCAAGGAGTAATTGGCCCATATCCACACATTCTTAGCTAGTTTTCATTTGCTTTTTCCAAATTGTTCCATTAAATTTAGTTTAAATTTTGCATTAGGAACCGGACTAGAATCAAATTATCTAAGAAGGCAAGTAATCTCTCAGCTTTCAGCTTTGCACCTCTTGGTGACCCCGGGCATGCATATGAATTCTATATTTTGATAGTTTACCATCTCCTTTAGTCCAACATTTATGATAAATAGGAAAAATTGTATAACCCATTATCCGGCATCATTTTCTTTTTCAAAGGAACAATGAAAACATAGTTTAATTAGGAGTGAAAAGATCATCACATATCCACATCCTACAAAAATTGTGATTGTAACACTCTCTCACACACATTGCCACACCATAAGAAAATTAAGCTACCTTAAAACTAACCATTAATTGAACTCATTAAATCTCGCCACAGGGGCCACAAGACAAATAATAAGTTCAAAGTTAGGACCACTGGGGGTATGCATCAAATAAGACGCCATGGTCACTTTACATTATTGAAACATAGAATTTGAATTTTAGGGAGCTTTAAACCCATATATTCACCCACATAAAATAATTCATGAGCGCCACAAAGACCCGATTCATGTGTTTAGGCCCAAAGGCGTGCGGTACTATTTGGGGCTACCCGACCCATCTAGTGCTCCCAGACGGGTAGTCAATACCAAGAAGCTCAAGACTTGAATGCTCACATGGGACGATGGTACTTAGCCAACATAGTGGCATCCTTCCCTATAGGTGACAGTAGCAAAGAATAGACCCTCTTTTCATTACCTTGGTTGATTATTCGGCCACCAAAAGCACGCCAATTCTTTCGGACGTTGGCCCCGCACTCACTAGAAGATATCTTTGCAAGGCCTAGTTAAAATTGAGAGTGTGAGGACGATTAGGTCTTATATGATTTTTTGAGTATCACACACAAAACAAAAAAACCATTTTTTTATTGAATGATCACATAGGATTAATCTAAAAGGAAATGAACCTTTTATTTTTGCGTTGTTTTATGTATTAGGTCACTTTTTGATTTGATATAATCTCTCTCCTCTCATAAAACTAAAAAATATTTTCAAAATCAATCCTAGTTGACACCATAACGAACCCAATGGGACCTCGTCAATCTAGACACTTTTTGACCTCTCATTAGAGGGAGGGAGTTCTAGGACTTCGACATTTAGGTGTCAAAGAGCGTAACACATCCACCTCTTACCGCCATTTCCTTTATCGAGGAATATTTAGTTGGGAACCCCTAAGAGTCACCCAACGCCACACCGGGTGAAAAACCCTCGTAGTCACCACACACCACTCCTCCCACAAACCCCAGAGGGCGTAGGAGCGTTACCCATTCTAGGAGCCGTTATAACACACAACTGTATCATTGGTAGAAAAACCCCATTATTCAGAACCTTTGTAAGCTTACACTTACAATATTTCTCAACACTCGCCAATTGCCTTAGCATCTTTAAACTTACCCCGGGATCAAAGTTAAAAAATGACCCCATTTCACACAATCCCACTTTGCCCCCATGCCTATGAAGCTCCCTTTTATTATCGAGTTCGAAGGGAAGAAAGCGTAAGACCCCGGAAACCATGTAATGACTTTCAACCTATGGTGTTCTTCGAACATTATTATTGATGATACTATTCGATTAAGACTATTTCAACGCACCTTAACTGTACCGTATGTGATTGGTATGTGTAGCAAATTTCTTTACAAGACATGGAACCTTTAGCGCCCTTGCCACCGTGTTCCTCACATTTCTAGTTACTCATCCACCACGATTCGTGAATGGAGTTACCGATGCATTTTAGACAAACACCGCTCATCCATATCTTGGACCATCTCCATGAATGGAAGTGACATCAAATTTTGTGTGGCATCCAAACTCAACGATCGAGTTTTACAAGACCTATTCCCGAAAAATCCGACAACACACATTTTGAAGGATGTGGTAACTCAAGGACCTACTAAGAAGATGCCATTAGCAAAGCCCAAAGAACTCCGGAGCTAATACACACTCGCCGTAATACATATATAACATCCTTCCTAACACCCCACACCCGAAAATTATAAAGAATTTGAAAGGCCGAACACCGTGTACGGATTGTGTATCACCGAGCCAAAATAACCTAGGTATTAGTGTCTCATATCCTACGCGTATGATCCTAACCGGTAACATCCCGCAACCAGGATATCATCGTACTATCATGCACCTCTAGAACATGACCAATAGGGAATCGTCATACCATCATCAACAAGGATGTCCATACCCTCCTACACAGGGGACCTAGTACGAAGCTAGAAACGTCAAAGGAAGAGCCTCTCTAGCAACCATATAAAATAGGGACTAGGACCCCGCATTCACCCCCAACAACCCACCAATGAAAAATAATGTATCAATGAACTTTGTCCAACCTTCATAGGCCCAAGCGCGCTAGCCACAACCAAGAATCATAGTCATCCTCCTAACACAACCATGAAAACCAAAAAATAAACAAAAGGAGATCCCAAACGTGGAGAAATAAACAATAGTGCCCTACATGACTTTAGGCCGGGGGGTAACCCCAACCGAAATCAAAACTAGAGCCAAGAAACTCCCCAAGGCGAACAAGAGGACTAATCTTGGACCAACCACTCTTGCACAATTCTAGCATGGCCATTACACTCATCACTATCCCCGAAATCCCAAGATGAAGAAGCTTCAAGGTAACTGTGGACAAGGGGGACATACACAACAAACAACTGCATCTACAGAGTCTTTCTCACCAAGGGTCGCTTAGTACCCAACAACAACCACCCTCGATGATTCTAGAAACAATAACCACCCTCGATGATTCCGGAAACAACAACCAAAATATCCATATGAATAACGAGGAATTTTTTTTCAAAAATGGAATCGAAGTTATGATACCTCCATCGACACCAAGATGGGCTAGAACACGTTCACCTACAACACCGTTCAATATATCAAAATTCGTATTGAACCTCTACCAAAAATGGCTAAAGGTCCAACAAGATGGCATGAAACCACTCCAAAGTGCACTTCATAATTATAGCATCGTGCACGACTTAGCATGGTCGCTCATTGCCATGTCATCTTTAGAAGTCCTTCAATCTTTCGAGAAAGGAAAGCCTTACTTTCCTAGTATTAGGCGCAATTGACCCATGCCGATTTGCGCCTACTTTGACTTAGATAAAGCCACCCCTAAGAGGATCGCATCATCACCGTAAACCCGCTAAGATACCATGACAAGTGACCCATGACGAACACCGATGTTGGTTCTACCCTATGTAGACACATCCGCAAAATTGATCACAATCGGTATCACACGCCCTCACAAATTCAAACCGTCATCTATCCTTGGATCATTCCTAGAGATCCCCGTGTCATACCGAATCATTCAATCGATATCACAGGGGCCTTGCAAGTGATGTCATCATCAAGCACCGACTAGCTAGGAGACAAAGACTAGTAGTAATGATCCAAGGCCACTAAAGACAACGCCTTCTCTATCCTATGCCATATCCAAAAATCCTTTTCATAAATTCTCCACATGGTTTTGTGTCACAACAAGTTTTGGAAACTGGGTGTTCCCAAAAATATCTTTTGTAATACCTCGGCTTTGGTACTTGGTCCCATCGACCACAACGAAAGGCTTGGGCATCATTGCCACAGGATTAACCCCTCTCACTCTTGAGGAGGCCCCACCTATTAAGGAAACCACCTTATCCATACTAGTTGGGCGCAGACCCCATCGCAAATCCAAGCAAATCAACAAGGAAAACCCCTAAAAGGGGAAAAACATAGAAATTCCCATCATACAAAAGGGAATTACAGCCTTGTGTAGTGTGCGACATAGTAGGCCACCCTACCCATATGTCAGCTGACAAATTGGAATTGCTCCTAAGCTCCAAAAGAAATATCGCGACGACAAGTTCCTATAAAAAGAATCGACCACAAAACTAAGGCAAAGTATTGCATACTAACCACATGCGTTATCCGTAACAATTATGAGCAGCATTACACTCATCACTATCCTGGAATATCGCTGATATAGGGATGCCTTACATGCCCTAGAAAAATCATATCAAGAGGATCCCCCCATACATACAAATGGAGAAGAACCTGTGTCATATTATACCTTCAAGCAGGCACGACAACCACGAGAACGTCTCTCGTTCACCCCCCCTCCTATCCAATGTTGTGCACTTTGAGACGAACGTGACCATTTCATCGACGACTACGCAACAAAGGATTTTTCCAAAGATGGTATCCGGCTGGATCGTAAGGCATTATGTTGGCTCGGCGAGCAACCCAATATTTGTGTCGTACATGTTATGGAAATCACCCATTACATCATTTCCAATATATCCCTCGATTTCTCTTAGTGCGCCTTGAGCATGACCATAGTTCGCCTCCCAGAAGATGACTTAGATATAGAATCCATAGATAGCTCGACAACACAAAGGATGACAAGTAGGTCCATTCACTTCCTCGTCGTTGGAAACACGGTCGCTGAGGAGCCCTTAGTCACCCCCACCCGCCCTCCACCGGAGAAGACCAACGTGTGCATTGTAAAACACACGTAACCATTTATTCGCCAAATGCCCAAAAAACCTAGAATCGGCTACACGTATGGTTCCCAATAAAATTAACAACCAAGTGGGAAAGGAATACCCAAGAGCATCTCTTGTCTAGTATGTTAGGGAAACCATCATTCTTTAAATGTACTTATATCCTTTGACCGTGCCTCCACTAATTGACATCATTCGTTCACTGGAAATGCAACGCTTTGGGATATCATCAACGTAGCCAGAGAACCTAATGTAAGGCAGATTTCCGCAAGGTACCTACCCCATTTCAATACCAAAACATTGGGCAAGTAAAAGGTGCATCAAGTTAATGGGACCCATGTCCACTCTAGTAGCATGTGGACTATGCGACATAATCTACCAGGTCAATCGTTGCAAAGAATCGAAGCACTGCTAAAGATCTTTCGAATGGTATCCCATATCCCCGTAAACATCTATCTAACCAAGAGAATATCACACACGAATATTGCGGTGGATCTGCTCACATTTCCACCATACAATAAATTGTGAGCACCTCCCCAAGGCTTCTCGAGTGGCAAGAGCAGCATTGAGTCTACACTCCATACAAGAGAGCTAGGATCTCCCAAAGCCAAAAACTTTGAAATGACAAGCAAGAGAATATTTCCCCTATGCCTCGATCCTTTCCGAGCATCCACTCGTGTGATGAAGAGTAGTGTTACCTCACAACATCTACTCGATAGGCATCATGGTACCATGCACAATTTCATTGGCCAAAACTAAGAAACAGGCATGCCCATTAATGGAAAAATTCAGCACCTTCGCACTGCTACGTCCCAAATTCGAAAATGAAAGTACTTCTGGTACGCCGCTGAGGAACCCAGACTCGCTCTCTTGCAAGTTTCCACCATGGAATTCTCCCACCAAACGCCAATGACATGACACCATATATGATTCATATCATCATGTATCGAACCATGACTTGTGTTGTCTTCTCATTAGTCATAGGTGTCGAGTCACCGCAACTATGAGAGCATATGTACCAACGATGTTGAAAAACTAATCATTCCGCACCCCGTCGACCGCAGACATCAAGTTCCATCGCATCGACGATGGAATATTATTCATGTCTATTGAATAGCTCCGTTATGACCAAATCACCTCTCGCTGTCTACGTACTCAATCCCTCTTAGGATCCTTATTCCACTTAGATGAGGATATTTTTGAGGTCGTGATGGTCCGGCATTATCCGTGGGATGCGTATGCATCACCGCTCATTTTTTTCTTCCCGAAAAAATGTTCACCCATAAAGAAATAGGAAACCAAGAGATTTATGCACAAAATCAAAATATTTTCTTCATCGGGAAATTCGATTGGTTCAAAAATCCCATCTCGTGCGTCGATGCGTTCAAAGAAGTGGAACATGCCAAAATTTATCGTACCATCAACGTCAATATCTCTCTCGAAATCCTAAGAAAGTCGAAGAAATTTCACCGGGGGAAACATGTTCCCTAGATGAGATAAACTCTTACACCCATTTGTTGTAGGAGTATCAAGATATATTTCCGCATGGGACTACTCGGAAATGTGAGGGCTTAGTCCCGCATTATAGTGCACCACATTGACATTCTGGCCTGGCGTACCACTAATACGCTAGAAACAACGTCACTGCACTCATCCAAGGCAGTATCAAAACTAAACAAGAAATAGATAATCTTCACAATGTCGTCTACCCCATTTCTTACACATCACAGTTTCCAACCCCGTTCTTGTCATGAAAAAACAGTGGCATCATATGCGTCTGCATCGATTTTCGTGATTTAAAAAAGCTTGTCCAAAGCACACCAGCCCTACCCCATTTATCGACCAAGTTATCGACGTTTGTGAAAGACACGTGGCCCTCTCTCATGGATGGTTTCTCTAGGTATAATAAAATCTAAATACGGTACACCGACCGTACAAGATCGTGTTCACCACCCTATGGGCACGTTCGCATACCAGATGATGCCATTTGGTCTTAAATGATGGAGCCACTTTGTGCTGGGCATGAATTATACCTTTCCATACCTCACACCTAATCCTCGCCTACTTGGATGACCTCACTCAGTCTGGCCCAAGAAGCGATATGATCATCTCGAGGATCTGCGATCGGCATTCCAACAATGTCGGCAATACGACCTACACTTGAATCCCTCAAGTGTACCTGTACTCAGCAATGAGGATGACTTCTACGTTTTATTGTGTCCGAACAAGCAACTGAGTGGACCCCCTCAAGATTCAAGCTATCAAAGAAGTACCACCGCCTCGAACCTCAAGAAACTCCAAAGCTTATGGGAAAGGCCAGCGGGAGACGCTTCATCCCATACTACACAACTTGCACTCGTGGATTCCTACGCCTCTTCGTTAGGGACATCCCATTCAAATGGGATGATCAAGCCCAAAAACCGCTTGAGGTGCCGAAAGACACATTACCTTCAAAGACCATTGATCAATCCCCCAAACTACGATAAGGATTACACCTTGTATCTTTTAGCATCCTATTTTTGGCCAGGGTGTTAATCCAAGAGGGCCCCAAAGAGAAAGAACACGTAATTTATTATGTTAGTAAAACTTTATCGTGCCCCGCATTAAGATATGAGCCCGAAGAAAATACTACCCTCACATTGATACACATAGTCCAAAAAAATTTCCCCCGCGCATTATCTTAAGGACTACAACAAATATCGCAGATATAAACCCCATGAAATACCTTCTCACACCATTTAATGAACCATAAGTACGCTTGCCGGATAGTTATAATACAATAATTTGACTTAAAGTTTCTCTCCCCAAGAGAAATAAGCCTTTAATTTTAGCCGAGTTCATCGTGACCTACCGACCAAAGGATCACCAATCAATGATTCACTACCAGGTGAACATCTCTTCCTAGTGACAATCGATGACCCTTGGTACGGAGATATTCTCATATTTTTACGAACCCAAAAGTTTAGAAACTGCTCACCCATGACGAATGTAGGCGCATCCACCACCAAGCCCCCGATACCTCCTCATGGGATATGTCCTATACCGACGAGGCATCGACACCATGTTACATCGATGCCTTCACCATGACCAAGCCGAGCAAGCCCTTAATGACTCGTCATAGCGAGCTTGTGGTGGCCAACTCTCCGAAATGGCCACTTCCCAAAACTTCGCAGTAGGATATTTTTGGCCCATGATATTTCGTGACTACATTTCGTAAGTCAAAAGGTGCAAGCGATGTCAATGCTTCACTCACAAGGCAAGAGCCCTTTTCTCCTTTGCACCCCATCATAGTCACTAGTCCCTTCGAAAATTCGGGATCGACTTCATGACTTGACTCCACATCGTTAGGAAACCACAAATACATTATTGTGGTCATCGACTACTTCACCAAATGGGCAAAAGCCATGCCCACATAAGACAACATGGCAGAAATCGCTACACCATTTCTATTCAACCATGTCATCACCCGGTTTGGTGTACCAAAAGAGTTAGTCTCTCGTCACGAAAAGCACTTTGAAAAAATGAGATTTTATAGGAGCTATCCCATCACCTCGTATTAAACATGAATTCGCTTCACCATACCCCAAATCCAACATACAGTAGAAGTTGTAAACAAAGTACTCAAAATGATGTTACAACACATGGTGAATAACCAAAAAAAAAATGGCACCACATGCTTTTCTCCGCTCTATGGGCATACCGCATGGAAGTGAAAAAATCAATGGATTTCACACCCTTCCACTTAGTGTATGGATTCAAAGCCATGATTCCCATAGAATGTGAGATCCCAAACTTACACGCCTCCATCAACTCCTTGATGACACCCAACCTCTAGAGAAACGCTAATACAACTAGAGCTCATCGACGAAAGTCGACAAAAGTATCTCCAACACAACGAGGCCCATAAAAAAATTGAGTGAAAGCATCATTTGATCACAAAGATCACCCCTCGATCATTTACCGAGTGGGGTTAATCCTTTGCTACTATGTCGCAAAAGAAGCCCTAGGGCCAGGAAAGTTAGAAAACTTAGGAAAGGTCCCTATGTCATAAAAAAATATCTCCCTAAAGGGGGCATACATCTTGACAGCTCAACGAAACATTCCTACAATCCTCGTCAATGGTCTCTACCTCAAGAAATTTTACCCATAGGGGGAAGGAGGGTTGAACCTCAGAGATAACACGCACATAGAAAACTTTTTTTTTTATCACGTACTTGTTCCAAAAAGTGCTCTAGTGTCACAAATGGATCTTCGACCCAACCATTATTTTGGATTCACCGATGGAGCATCAAAGTCTCAAATTTAGTAGTAGCTACTTGGGTCATCTACTACCCCCGATCGTATCGCCATTCTTCACCAATGGAGTATGCATTGGATCAGCTACAAAATATCGTATGCAATATGATGCCATCATAGGCCTCATGAGCGATGCCTTCAATTAAGGCATATTCCACTTGCATATCTTGATTCCCGCTTAATGGTTTCAAATTTAAACCAAGAGTTTAAGGCACGAGATTCAAAATTGTTTAGAAAATATTTGCGTGCAAAAATATTAAGTTGTCAATTTGATAATATTACATTCACACATGTACCAAGAAATCAAAACCGTACAAATGATCGAGTAGCTAACCACATCCTACACTAGAATGCATCTCGTATAAACTATCATATATAAAACCTAAAAACACAAAAATTTAGATATCCATAAGTGATACACAAACATCCATCAAGACATATAAAACCATGTACACATCATCAAGGGCCGAAAAAAATACATCTCGCATATATACCAAAAAATGTGTGTGAGTACGTATAATAAGTCATGTATTTGACCTATAGGTCACCCAAAAAATACATACATCGTCATCAAAAATAAGGAAAGCATCCCCATAATGGGTGCTTTTCCTATGTACAAAATGTCTTTAGGGCCGAGCCCCACCGTGGGGCACCCGCGCCCACCGCCTGCACTAGGTTCCGTACTAGGCGCCGCCAAAACTAAAGTCACCACATGGCGCAAAGTCGGACAATAGCCCCTCTCTTAGGCCACCAATGTTCCAACCGTACATCATCCGCATTATCGAAAAAAACCATGGGTCTTCATACCCTAGGTCGGCCTATCCAATCGATCCCAAGCATCCACTGGGCCGCCGGTTCGGGCCTCTGATGCGTGCCTTTGCCATCCGCCCATACGTCTCGAAATCACTCCCGTTAACACGAGCATCTACCTGCTGTGAAACTCGCAAAGAGGAAATTATATTGTTCTTAAGGGCCACCTCCATCGTCGAGACCCTCCACCCCCGAACCCCGCCTTGATCTCCCCCCCACTCGGGGCCGAACTCCCCTAACTCCTCCGGCTGGGTTGGTGTTCTACCAACTAAGCAAGGCCGCCTAACCGCCCCCACATCCTGTATAACAAAATAATTCCAAAGGTTATCAAAATACACATATAAATCATAAAATAATTAAACAAATGCATAAATAACACAAAAATTCATACATACAAGATCCACAATCGACCAAGCAGAAGACCCATATCCGGGTCTCGCCGATAGTCGATCCCGTAGCATGCAAAATCGAGCAACATCTAAGGGTTGGCCTAGAACCAAGCCTTGGTGGTTGCATTCAATAACTTCCCACCTCACCCTCCCACCAGGGTACCACCGGTGCCCATCGCCTCATACGAGGGTCTCAAAGGAAACCCCATAGCAACGACCACCACAAGCCACAATAAGATTACTTTCTAACATAATGCTACAAAAAATTCTTAGCATATGTAAATAGTTAGATCCATATAGGACCTTGTTAATCGGGACACCATACCCGCATAGAAATGACAGAAAATTCAAATAAATGACCATCCCAAAGCCGCGCAGCACCAATATGTGGCCTCGACGCCCCGTGTGGTGATGATGACCCAAGCCCAATCTCACAATCACAGCGTAGCACACCTCTAAACAAACCGCTGCCGATGATATGAGAATGCATCCCTCTTAAAGGGGTGCCCCACCACAATGATGCTCCACCCAAAGCGCTACCTCCTGTGCGGGGAGGGATGGGGGAGTGCCTCACCCTCGAGGGCAAAGAACCGGTCACGAAATATATATCCATCTCCTGGGATGGATATGGACGTCATACCCACGCAACACCATCGATCCAGGGATATTGGTGGTCACCCGCCTATTCCACTTGGGGTCCCACCATTTTCTATTTTTTCAAGCGACACAACTTATTATTTTTAGTAGTTTTTCGGTCCCGAACTTCCGGGAGCCATTTTTTAGGGCCCTAAACGACGTTGGGAAACCGGGAGCAACATGGGTCCATGGATCAGTTGCTTTCACCAAAATTTGTAGTCTTTGACAGATATTTCTAACGAGGTATGGTACGCATCAAACGTAGATCGTATGCCAAAGTTACGTCCTCGGGAAGTTGAAACATCAATTTACCCAAACGCAACACAATTTTCTTGGCGCTTCATCTCCTAGGGTTAGGGTTTTGGATGTTTAGGGTTTTTCATTGTTTCTAAATAATAAATATGCCTGAGCCTCATTGTAACTCATTTCGTAGGCTCGAAGTGTACTACATCTCTCTAGATAGCTACCGCCCTAGCTAGTTTATTTCTATTCGTAAGAAAATTGATATTAATGAAATGAAGTGATTTTTCTCACATTTAACCTTGTATTTATGGTTATATGTTTATTTTGTTGTACTTGCATAAATCCGGATCAAAGGGTATTAGAGGGGTCCGATTTTTCTCGATCCTTCTTTGCATGTCCCCAACGCAGGTTGGGGCATAAGGAGTTAGGGCTCGATCCGGTGGTGCTCTTTTGCAAGACCATCCTCGCAAACCCCGACTCTGATGCTCATGGGGACAGAAAATAAATATGAGGGAGCAGGAGATCCTATTAAAATATTTCTTTGAGGAGGCCCTCGAAAAACAAAGTTGAACACGATGATGGATAAATTTTTCCGTATCCTTCAACTACGTCTACCGCCGGCTCCATCCATCTAGCAACTTCCACTGAAGTGTGACTTTAAGGTACAAGTAAATTTCGAAATTACCATATTTGAGGGTCAAATAGATGTAGATTCCGTAGATAGATGATTGAATCTATTAGAAGGGTATTTCTGGGTTCATGACTTTTCCGGGACCGGTGAGAAGATTATTTTGCACCTCAAAGCTACCCCCCATGTCAAGGACCGGTGGGAAACCTACTCGTGAGAACAAGGACTTATTTAACCCTCTCTATTCTCATCCATACCAACTTGGAATTCTTTTCCGAGATGCCATCAAGGAATAGTAGTATCCCATGGGAAGCTATGAGTACAAGTACATACAATGGACCACGCCGCGACAACAAAGGGATCAAGATGTGCATGAGCCGACGAATCGTTCCATACCCTACACAAAAATTTGGGTATCAAAGATTCGCAGAAACATTCGTGTGCTAAAGTATAGTAGTTTTTTCATGATACATTCAGTGAGGAAATGGATTTCTATTACCGCTTGGTACGGTATACCCAAGATGTCGCCAAGATTATAAATTCAAATAGAAGAAGCGAGATTTTTGATCTGCGAATCAAAAGCAAGGGAAAGGTGCTCCCAAGCCACATAAAAAAGGATAGAGCCAATGCATGGCAGCTAAAGACAACCCGTCGAAGCCACAAGCAAAGAACAACAAATGAAAGCCAAAGAAGGACATGGGAAAGTGGTGTGAGTTCCACAAGAGCTCCACTACAACACAAGTGAGTGTTGGGCCAAGAAGTCGCGCAGTGGCCGAGATGAGGGCTGAGTCGATGCATGCTCCGACTCCGAATCAAAACTTGACAAGGGAATGAAAAATGGAAACATATTATTGATGCAAGAGCTCCAATTCCACTATTACCACTGTTTAAGATCCGTTGTATGAGTGAACCGAAGATCCAGAGAGGAGGAACGTCTCTTCCACTCCCATGGGTAAAGGGCTCCCTGATGTAGCCTATTGTCGACAATGGGAACCAAAAGAACCTCAGAAAATTTCGTGAAGCGGTTGGGCTTGCCGACGATACCACCCACATCCATACACCATCGGGTGGCTTCACCAAGGACGATCTCCGCATCGCCAAAGAAGAAATGTTTCTTTCCCTATAGCATCAAGCCCTTCACATATGAGGTATTATGTGATGTTGATCCTATTGATATTTCGATGTATTATTAGGATAGCCATACTTGTGGAAGCATCATGCTATGGATGAGTCTTGGCCTCGCACTTTTATTGTTACTTTGGGAAATATTTTTATAGATACCGTAGGTACCACCTCCTACCGCTATCTCTTTGGTTACTACAAAACAATACAAGAAGATTATTTCAAAACCAGGAAATTCATTTTCCCGATCATCCGCCTCGTGGAAAGAATAAGACCGTGGCCACGACCTCCCGTATAGGGCTCGCATGACAACAACAAATGGACAAGGTTGTGGAGAGCACATATTCACCTCACCCATAGGGGTTCCTTCCGCATCATTAAGTCAAGCACATGATTAATCTAACCCCAAGTGCGCTGCCCAATGGAGCCGATCTATCGCGTTCGTGCCGGGAGAAATCCATGAAATCAAGAGCGGCATTCAAGAGCTATTGCATAAAGGTCACATCCGACCACGTTCATCACCCCGTGGGAGCTCGATCATGTTGGTATAGAAGAAGATGTGACGTGGAGACTCTGCATTGACTATCGTGTGCCGAAAGATCACTTCGTGTCAGGTAACCGATCCCATGGATTGATGACCTTCCGGACCAACTCAAAGGGGCGGTTTTAGCAAGATTGACTTGAAGTCCGGGTATCACTGTAGCACCGAACGCTCCGATGTGTGGAAGATTTCCTTCAAAGCCAAGGAAGGCCTTTAAATGGTTGGTCGTGCCTTTCAGTCGACGATGCCCGCAACCATCATGGGGAGGTTGATACAACATCTTGCGGCTATTTACCAACTCATTTGTAGTGGTGTACTTGGATGAAATTATAATCTTCAGCCGTATTCTTTGAAGAGCACCTCCACCACATCCGACAAGTCCTCCAAACACCGCGACAACACAAGTTGTGTGCCAATTTGGAGAAGTGCACTTTTGGCATGACCCAGGTTCAATATCCGGGGATACATTATTGATGAAAGGGGGTGCATGTGGATCCAACCTAGATCCAAGTCATTCGGGATCATGTACCCCAACCACTATACCGTAGCTTTGCAACTTTCTCGTCCTACACTCTACCGTAGGTTCATATTGGGATTCTCTCTATATCACTTGGCCCTTGAGTCAAGTCACTAAGGGAGGAGCTAGATAAAATTCTTTTGGTCGTAATCTCACCGAAGGCATTTACGTAATTGAAAAATTGTCTTTGTTTCTATCCCAAAGGCTCATGACACGGGATTCCGCAACATCCATTTGAGATCGAGATGTATGCCCCCGACTATGCTATTGGGGCGGTTTCATCACCGTAGACATCTGGAAGGCATATCATAGTGACATTGTCTCCGACACTTTCGTAAGTATCCCACTATGACAAAGAAATATATTCCATTGTGCAAGCTTGTCAAAAATGGAAGCATTACATTTTGGGGAAGGAAAACAATCATCCACATGTACCCACTGCCCTTTCTTACCATATAGACACAAGGGAAGTTGCCGAATGATCGGCACGAAGTGGTCCACATATCTGCAACGCTCTATTCGAACATCAAGTACAATAAGGGTAGCACCAATAATGTAAAGGTGCATTGTCTCAATCGACCACCGATCATGGTGTTCACCACCGTTTCAACTCTTGTGGGCACAAGACTTCCTCGATTGGTCGTTTCTCTACGATAGCGACCTGCATTCGCCACACATACACTCTTTGGGGTACGTAGTTCCAAATTTTCACCCTCTCAAGATGCACTTTTGTGTCACTTGGGACACCTTGTGTTCCTTCAAGCGAGCGCACCAAGATGATATGGGAAGCACACTAAAGTCGATTCGCCGGGCATTTCAGGTTGAGAAAATAGCAGCATTTCAAGGAAGTATTTCTATTGGTCGAATCCCTTCGAAAGGATGTCGTGAAGCACATCGTATCCCGCACTACTTGTGCCAAAGGCTAAACCGACCATCAAGCAAGGCCTATATACTCGCTACCTACCCCTAATGACCTTGGGAATCCATCTCCATGGATTACATGCTCCGGCCTACCTTCTACTAAGCATGGAAATGGATCAGAGCGTGGTCGTCGATGTATTATCAAATATGGCCATTATGGTGGCCTACAAGAAGAATATCACCGGCAGTAATAATCGCTAAACTCTTCTTTGAATGAGTGTGGGTGCACTTTGGGATCCCCGCCTATCATATCGTGACGGGATAGTAGGTTCTCAAATATTTGGTCCGGTACCGGTCACGTCGACACCAAGCTCACCAAGTCTACAACTTTCCATCCCCAAACGATGGCTGTGATAGAGGTCATCAACAAAATGATTGTACACATTCTACGCATGTACAATTCCAATCATCCACGCACATGGGACAAGAGCCTTCCCTATGTACAACACAGCTATAACCGGCGTTCAATAGCTCAATCGGCCACAGCTCTCTTCGTGTGGGCTTGGGATTCCAACCACTATGTCCCATTGATGTAGCCATGCGACGGCGGCTACTCGTGTGCCGATTCGACTCATGTCTAGTTGAAAGTTGACAAAGAAAATAGCTTCATCGAATGCATTCAACATATACGCTGCAATGTGTTCATGAAATATTGGATAGAGCTAATGCTAAGTACAAGCAATTCCATGATCAACATCGGGTGACACACAAATCTCCAGGTGGGCGACAGCGTGGCTATACTTGCGTAACGAGCGCCCTCACCGGACTCACAAAGAAGTTTTTCCGGCTCCGATACAAGCCGCACACCATCACCAAGGCTATATGGAACAATTCCTTCGAGCCCGCATTCCACCATCCTCGGTTCCACTGCCATTCAATGGGATCGTCGTCCTTACTTCCCACCTCTACCGGACACCTCCGACATTGCGTAACAACTCACACCACCGTAGTTAAATCCGTACTCGTGCGAGCGTCACTCGCTGCATTGTATCATGGACATGCAAATCAAGAACACTCGCCAACATAAGATCCAACCGTATCGGGTTTTCAAACCTAGCCAACTCCTCGGCATCATGAAGGTGGTTCACTTAAGGATCAAGTTCGGAAGAAGTTTCCTCATCTCATGGAGAAACTTAACGCAATGGGGACCATTGCTTCCTAAGTGGGGAGGAATGATCCAAGTTTATATTGGTGGTCACCCGCCTCTATTCCACTTGGAGCCCCACCATTGTCTCTTTAGTTTTTCGCCAGACAACTTATTATTTCTAGTAGTTTTTCGGGTCCTAAACTTCCAGAGTCGTTTTGAGGCCCTAAACGACGTTTTTGGAAAACCGGGACCCACATGGGTCCATCAACCATGTTTCTCATTGAAAATTTGTATTACTTCCTATAGATATTTCTAACGAGGTATGGTTTGCGTCAAATGGAGATCGTATGCCAAAGTTACGTCCTCGGGAAGTTGAAACATCAATTTACCAAACGGGCCCATAGTTTTGGCGTCGATTCCTAGGGTTAGGGTTCGATGTTTAGGGTTTTCAATTATTTCTAAATAATAACAGGGCCTCGAGCCTCATTTCAACTCGCTCAGAGGCCCGAGTCGCCACATCTCTTCTCAAAGATAACTACCACCGCCTAGCTAGTTTATTTCCATTCCTTGGCTCTGTAAGCAAATTTCGGGGCTTCTTGATATTAATGAAATGAAGTGATTTTTCTGCTGCATATTTGTATTTATGGTTATATTTTTATTCTCACAGTATCTTCGCATAACCGGGATCAATCACATTTCATACGCTATTCCAGAAGAAAGAGACCGCATAAATGCGCAACAATCGATCCCCGTGATCACAGAGGGTCATTCTCAAGGAACTTGAGAAGACCCCACTAAGTAAGCTATTGAAAGCGTTGAATATTGTGCCACAACCATACATAGTCCGACCAATATTATCTCTCTCCACATCATCCCGTCACCAAAACAGACACACATCAAGGATAGATTAAAAATTAAAAATTTCCAATTTTTTTCAAATATTGCCTTATCTTTCAACGTGCCTCTTTCAAACATGATGAATTCATGTCTATATGTTATAAAGACGTTGTAAGTCATGTGAAAAAATCCTATATGCATGAAATATCCGCGAAAATACTCAAATTTCCGTGACTTCGTGCTTGTACCTTGATCGCCCCGTGGTTAAGGCCAAAATGTCTAGGGCAACGTACAACCCTAATTTGTACCGACACCCACCGCAATGCCGAAAAATTCGAATGTGGGGTCTAAAATGACACTAGTGGTGTGAACTCGGCATACGTTAACAAATGATAAGAAACGATCAAAGAAGAAGCCCGACCTCTCAACTCTCAAATTCTCGTGAGACACAAATGAGTTGAAATGAACCATATTGACCTATATATCACCCTTTTCAAATTTCTTGAAGGACCATAATGGAAGCTCGAAAGCCCAATTTCAAAACTCGAAAGCAACATAGTGATCAACACCTCATAATGCCCAAAGGAGGGTTCACACATTCACGCCTCCAAAATAATAATTCTTTCAACATTCCGACAGTATGTCGTCTCCTATTGTTTTTTCATTCAAGACATTTTGTCAATATATTTGAATGAAGAAGATGATTTCACATGGGGTATTTGTTTATGTGTATAATAATGTATGACAAACCACTCCGTTGCCCCATGCACCGAAGGTTTCGGTAGTAGGTATCATTCTTCCCTTAGCATGATAGAGTCTTTGAGAAACTTTCAGGATATCCCCGACTTCATTTCTCCACAAGAAATCAACCATAGGTTCCAACACCCGACCATGTTTATCATATTCCCACCTTGCACATGATAAACATCCTCGTTGGTTGGTAGAGCCCTCCATGGCTTCCATCACTCAAAGTAGACCATGCATCAATAAATATGACACCATGGCCCTATCACCTCACTCCGAGAAGCACTTCATGATCATTCATCCACCATCATTGAATCAAGTCAAGTTTCTACCATATCAAGATAAAACCCTCTTTCAGACTACCATTTGCAAGAGATCTAAAACGCATCACCATGTCCCGAATTTCACCTACCATCCCTCCATCAAAGATAGCCCATCTTGATATTTTCCACCGTTTCATCACCCCCGCATCGAGACTAACCAATGGGCCCCCATCCTCAAAGAAAAAACACCTTCCTCACATCATGAGTGAGTGATTATTTTCATGTTTTTGGGGCACCCGTCTCCGTGTTTATAGAAACCAAACCCATTTTATATTATTTTGAAAGTGTACAAAGATTTGTTAGGAGAACATCCCCTACCCATCCACCCACTTTTTTCTCCCATGGAAGCAAATCTCAATCACCCTTGCTTCCGAGCTTCACAACTTTCACAAAGCCAACATGACATTCATAACCAACATATACCCACCCCGGATGTCCTACCCACTTAGATTTCCTCATCGAACTCATATGAATAATGCTGTAAACTTCTTTTTTCAAGTTGTGACCTTGGGCCACTAAACTCCTATCATCAATGTTCAAGAGTTCTCGCCATCATGCCTGTTAACATATCATATTAGAGACCTCGTCCCTTGCACGTTGTTTCCTCAAATGGTTTGAGGCTTCCTTCTTGTCGACTTCAACAAACATTTTCCAAAGAAAGTAGTACCTGATGGCCCCCACCTCAGTATCCTCGTGGATGGCACCGTGGAATCATAATTTCCTGTCGATCCTCATGAAATTTGACTACAAAACAAAATTTCATGTCAAGATGGTATCGCACTCACAACCATTGCACTTCAATGTCATTATAAGCATCCCTTTCAACAATGCTACACGGGAAGGTCCCAACCATACACCCATGCATACAATGAGAATTTATTCTAAAATATGTCATACCAAGATTATTCATATGGGCACTACATCTAACTTATCGTCAACAAAAAAAATTTCTCCTTAGGCATCTAATCATCGTCATCAACTAAATCAGACACACCATAAAAGTGACACAAAGAGAACCTTGTCCGTCGATATGCTTATCTAGGCAAAGAATCACGAGCATGGGACATGCTTGCCTTGTAGAAATATTGTTTTTATTTGTACTACAATATCTCTCGCAGTTTCCAACAGAACATGGTCGCCTTACTCACAAGAAGGGGCATCCAACCTTAGGGTTGTACGTGTGTCTCTCTCTCTCTCTCTCTCAACACAAAAGTTATACAAAACATAAACTATAATGTATTTTGGCTATAAATTTCTTCCTAGACTCACATATTAGGGGGCCAACTATTATCACCGGAAAATTAGACAAGCAAAATACATCATTAAATGTCAAGTAGAATGATTTATGTGGCCTATGTTCATTAGAGAATCTAGAAAATTTAACTTTCTTAAGGTCAAGAGGCAAAATTATCAAATTGCAATACTGTATGACACACTAAAGTGCACTCGCACACATTTTTATTCGATAGTAGCGCTCATCTCCATGGCTTTCCTCAATAAGCCACATAGTCCTAAGTATGGCGAAGGTCACCACTAAGTACACTTCAGTGCAGCACTCTCCTTTCATGCCGCCCAAGGAAATCTTCCTAGAGCCACCTTGAGACCTCAAGTGAGCACACAATGGAATCAACCACCACTCTCGGGTCACTATCCACAATTGTACCAAGAAAGGGAAGAAATATTTTATTTTTTCCTATAAAATGCCACCATGATAAGAACAATTCGAACACATTGTTATGCCGGGCTAAATTTCCCATGAGAAAAATAGCAGTGTCAGACAAGCATCAATAGAGTGAAGGGATTCAATTGTCGGCTATCCATCAATCCTAAAGGAGAAGTACCTGCGGTCTCTGCATCCAATCACTCGTTCGAGGAGAAGAGAGAGGGTTCCGTTGCATATCTTAAGGGGAGAGCCCTTCCTTTGGGTATGGAATCACCGCAAGTGTGTAAATTTCTACCGCTTCTTTACCACCAATGACTAATAAGAGGGGATTCATTCTATGTTAGGATTATTAGCTCATTTACTCGATTGAGCTTGTGTTCCATGTATTTTTTTTGTTTTTTTCCTCTTCTTGTTTATAGCATGCTATGTTCCATAAACTAGTATTTTATACATGTTATGATGTTTCAATAACTATATAACAACTCTTTTTTTCCTCATGGACATTGCTTGTAGGTTAGCAATCACTCCTACCAAGCACCGATTTTTTTTCGTACACTTGTGTACTAAACACACCAAAATGACCTTTGGAATTCATTACAAAATTACTCTTCACATTCACCAATCGACACTTGGAATTTTACTCACAATTAATTACAATATAAAATGAGAGTATTTCTCATAGCCATATAAGAAACAATGGGTAGAGTCAATCAGATAGCCTAATAAGACAAAACAAGTTAAGCTTGAGTTTGGGGAAACTCTAGCTCAACCACCTCAACCACCTCAACTTAGCTTCTTGGTCACATAATGGTGCCACGATTTGTACTATGAGTGGGATTCCCCAAAGTGTGCAATGGGATCAAGCTAGAAGTCACCCCAACCTCCATTTCATCCGGGTACACTTCCTCGGGAACCAATTCTGAGTTTCCATATTCAATAGGAGAAACATGGTATTGATATGGACATGGCCACCAATGTATTTCCGCATGTTTTTTCCATTCACCTCAATATCTTCCACATGGTAGCTACCCTCGTCTAAGCAGCAAAGTATTCTTCAACCTCCTATCCGACCGATTCCTACATTTAGCTTTGCAAGGGAGTTTAAATCAAGGATATTATGTGATTTCACCATAAAATCCACATTGTTGTAGAACCGTGCATATGAGGCCCGAATGTTGGCGATTAATGAGTTGATTTTTATTACTTTTGATGAGTATCCACACTCATGATTTATCCAACTCATCCTATTGTATTTTCTTCTTTCATTGACTTCAAGGTTCTCCTTTGTATTTTATTGGCCACTCATGCATGACAACGATGGTTGCATGAACAACCTTGAGGGATTTAGTATTATCCTTGCACTTTTGTTTCATGTTGTGCAAGTGGATAACTTATTTAAGGACGGTAACAAGATCCTCATAAATTATTCTCATAGTTACTCCCAATGTCGATACTTCTCCAAGCATGGTTTCCTTAATTTCTTTAAGATATACCTATGCTTGAGATGCTTTCCGGACTCTTCTTAGAGATGTTCAAATTCTTCCTCGTTAAAATTTCAATTTATTTTCCAGTTTTCTATTCTCAACCATGAGATACTCTATGTTTGACTTGAATCACCTACAAAGGCCAACATGGTTGCTGTAGTAATGACTTTGATCTTCCTTTTGGTGTTTGTCACAATCACCCCTTCTCTAATGAATGCAAAGAGATGTGATCTTATATGGGAAATGTTTATTTATTGTTTGTAAAATACACTCTATAGATCATCATATTTCACCTATATATGTCCATCACTAGAACCTCATCGAGAGGGAGAAATTTCCTCTTCATCGCTGATCTTGCTCCTAATTACCTGAGGAGGGGAATATCGGGTAGTGATATGTCAGGATATACATGATATCTACATCTTGGTTTAGGTGGATCCGGTTCCACCTCCATGTCTTAGATTACTATCACATCTTCAATTTATTAAGAAAGTCTTCTCCTAAAAATTTATTTCTCTATTCTTCTAGAAGCCGCCCGTTCCTATTCTATTTCTTTCTTTCGTGCTTATTCTTTCCTCTTCTTTTCTCCATCTTTCTCGATTCTTCTTCTTATCTATACCTTTCTTTCCTATAATATATTTTTGATTGTTCTTCCTCCCGATTTACTTTCTTCCATATTCCTCTATTTCTTTCGGCTATTATGGATGCTTTCAAAATGATTGGGTCTGGCTTCCATTTGTGGATTTATTCTTCCGTCGTACTCATGCCCGACCTTATATTTCCCTTTCGCACATCGGATTGCACCTTTCTATTGGTTCTTCCTCTAGAGTGACTTCTTTCAAAGGAGTAACCCGTGATGTCCCTACAAACCCGATTGGTTGGCGACGATTTTATGTATTTTAAAAATTATTTATCCTTTCTTCCTGGCACAGAGATAGTCTCGCTGCAATAGGGAAGCAAAAATTTGCACAATGTTGTTTATAAACACTCCTAGGATCATATGAATTGAAGTCCAGGAATTTGAATATAAACTTCTATCTCCTTTCCTTTAGCCTCAACAACCTTTAGATTCTTGATCTCCTACAATCCGATTTGCAAAGGAAGAGTAGGGCAAGGTGATTTATTCTTCCTTTGCAATACTCCTTACAACCCTATGGAAATATGAAAATTTACTTCTTGCACAATAACATGTCGGTGGTATACCTAGGTAAGTAATGTGGAGAATTTTTCCGCCGAACACTCGAGGTAAGTTCCATTAAGTGAGGAACCAATCCACCACTTCCAACATCGCTTCCATCGCCTCACTAGACATGCAAGGTGAGTATTCCTCAAAGATCAACCAATGGAATGAGGAAGTGGACTACCAAATTATCTATGACTCATTTTTTAATGCATCCAAAGAATCTTAAAATAAATGTGCACGACAAGTTCTTTGGGTGTCCAAGTCCACTTCATGCCATGAAAGATTTCTAAGCACACATCACATCCAACAAATAAGAAAACATGTAAACTGGGTTTGCTTTCCTCGAGGGTTCTTGGCATTGGTTACATGGATCCTCAATTGTTGATCCAACAATTCTAATCATTTAAATAATTTTACTTCATTCACAACCTAATTCAAAAAGATTTCTAGACTTTGAGGAAGGTTTAAGTACTTTCATAATATATATGCGAAAAAAATAGAACTACCAAGTAATGAAATACCTTCCTAAGATATTTTTTCGTGTAAGTGTTGCTAGGTGTCCGGTGGAATTTAGAAAGATCTTTCTCTACCTAAATTTTAATGACATCCTTCGTGATCAAGTAGTTGGTGACTACGTAGAATTAAGAGTCCGTGTAGGCTTTAGTTGGGAAAAATGATACATACTATGAAAATCATGTTCCATGAAAGAGGAATTCCTTTGTCCATCGACATTGTTGATAGCCATGGCCATATGCAAAAAGATCGAGTTAAAAAAATCTACACGTGGGAATTTTGGATACCTACATGCAACCTTGTGCAATCTTGACCTATGGAAATTAATATAAATATCTTCAAGATATGTTTTGAAATTATTTACATTTCGTAAATACATTTCACTATGTTCCATGTGATATATGAGTCTTTTCTCAATGAGTAGTTGGAGTGTCTAAAAATACCGGAAAATAGGAAGAAACACTCTCAACTATCTCATCTGCATTTCGTGGTGTCTTTTGAGGCAAATATCTTGGGTTCCGTTGATGGTAATCGATCGATGGAGAGAGATGACCTCAAAACCTCGTACCTTTATGATGAAATGAAATCATGGAAAACATAAATTAACTTCAAAAAAAAAAATATTCAACAACACCATGCGTAAACCGAGACACTAAGGATAAAAAATATGTAATTTTTGGCCCGAAGGTGGGAGACTAGCCTCATGAACCGTACATTTCACAATCTTAGGCAATGTGGGGAAACTTGAGGGTTGAGACTCAGGTAACGCACAATCCATCCCGGGTAGACTATATGCATTGCACAACCTCTAATGTCCAGGTCTAAGGGAAAAGGCTTATGAATGTGAAATGCATAGTTGCGATATCGAGTGATTGCACATTGTGGCAAGATTTGAGGCTAAGCTCGGAGAAGTGTCCTTCGTATGTGAACTAATGTTGGAGAGGAAAATATTGACAAAGATTGCACATATATTCTTAGGAAAGGGATAAATCTATCATAGATTTGAGTGCTAGGCAGGAAGGAATTTTCGGTTCTCAAGCAAGGAAATGATAAATCAACAAAAATAAGTTCCAAAATCCAACATGCAATAGAAACCGAACATGCAAATGACCCAACAATGATTAGATCTCTATAATATTAGTGTATCCTTATTGTTATTTGTAGTTTAGCCCTCTCTTGTTATTTTTGTGCCCATGTAGTCCCCATATTGTTATTATTGTGCCCCATAAAATCCCACTATTGTTATTGTTGTTCCCCGACATTATTATTGTTATGTAGACTCGATTATATTATGACCCCTTTGACTCCTATATATAGAAAAGAGGGTTTGTCATTTGAATCATTCAGAATTGTTATTTATGTAATTTAAAGGATTTTCCCCCTTTAAGAGGATAATTTTTAAGTCGTTGATCTATCTTTTCTTCTATTTTGTGAGCCGGGTTGTCGCCACCGCAAATAGCTCTTCTTGGAATTTTCACTATAACATGTTTTATATGAATCTTTAGGAAGTTGAAAATTAAAAACCATGTGAAGTTTAAATACCGTAAAAATTGTGTACAAATTTTAGATCTTGGTTCGCTATATTTTCGCAGATATGATTTGAGGAAAGGGGTTTTGTAGGCTCCAGAGTTCATACCAAATAGGTGATCAACATCATCATAAATTTTGTTTCGACACAAGATTTGAATTCTCGTAATATTTTTGAAAGGGCACGAATCGTAGATTTTCCCGTATCAATTTTAGAGCCGAATTTTTAAACAAAAGGATAACATGGAACTCTCACAACTTCACCCCATCAACAAGTCCATAATCGTGGGTATCAGGATATTTAGAATAACTTTGACCTTGACGAATCCAAATTTGGTCCGACTTTGTGAATTGGAAAGAAGGCTTGAGGGATACAACAAGATCGAATTTCAGATCTTGGAGATCCGAATTCATATAGATAAAAATTTCTAATATAGATCCTAAAAGCAAGAAAAATGTGGCTTTTTTTTTAATTTTGTATAAGTCTTGTTTGAAAAAACTGGCTTTAAGTGATTCAAGGGTATGTTGAAGCATATATATCAAGGTTATAAAATTTTTCCAAAACAAAATAATTATACACCAATTAAGCCATCAAAAATCTCTACTATGATGCATGAAGAGGAATAGTTGCAACATGATATATCAAAGCTATGGACCAAGTGCAACATAAATTTCTCTCACAAAAAGAAAAAATGGATGACATGGATGGATTAAAAGATGAAATAAAAGGTGACATGAATGGCTTAAAAGGAATAAATAAAAGGTGAGATGAATGGTTTGAAAGGTGACATGTAAGGTTTGAAGAAAGGTTTTTTGCAAAGTTACTATAAGAAAGGATTCTCACGTGTTTTAAAGTATCTCCATAAAAATCACTTAGAGGAGAAAAAAAAAGAATAGAATGATGATTTTAGAGACTCCAATGTTCTGCTTAAGACCCACCACATTCTAAAGTATCAATATGTGTAAGTTTTATGGCAAGGATCTGGTAACATGGATACTACAAATGGAGTAATATTTTTATCTCTGAAGAGGCAACACACGCAAAAGGTATGCATTGCAACTTTATATTTAGAACCCAACTGGGCCTTGTATGGTATCGATGGCTTATGGTCTTGAATCACTTATCACTTGACCAATTTTTACGGGGGGAATTATAGCACACTACGAGGATACAAAGAGAAACACCTTTCTTTAACCAATTAATAAAATCTCAAATAAAAGGGTTTAATGTATGAGCACATTGAGGACTTGAATATAAGGGTAAATGATATTCCAGAGGAGCATATGATTGATGTATTCATAGGTACTTTAAAGGATAACATCCAACATGAGTGTTCAACTTTGGGAACCTAATTCATTGGAGAAGGTATTCAAAGTTGGCAAGAAAATGAAAGCAAAAGTATGGCAACAAGGGAGCCTAACTATCAAACTATAAAGATGAAAATTTTTCTTCTCCCTAAACTCTTTCCAAAACCTACAAGGTGGAAAACACAATAATTGGAAGAAAAAGGAGCAAAAGTGGTTTGCTACATTTGTGATAGAAAATACACTAAAGGTCAGTGTGCCGAGAAGAAATTATTTTACATATATTGTGAAGAGGAGGAAGAAAAAGAAACAAGAAACTTAAAGAAGAAGATATACACCACAAACCAAATTAGAGAAAGAATAAATGAATTCGACCATATCTTGTAATGAATTCATAGGAATTACCACTCCTCAAACTCAAGATAGAAGGGTACATCAAGAAGAAAAAGGTAATAGTGTTGATTGATCGAGTAGTACCCATAATTTTGTTCATTGTAAGATAACCAAGGAATTGAATTGCTTCCTTTTATATCTATCACTATAGTTTCAAGTAATGGTTGCCAATGGAGGAAGTTACAAATAACTATGGAAAGTGCCATAATATCAAGATATCCATGGGAGAATATTTATTTAATAGTCCAATTCTTTTCCATTCCAATGGGTGGTGTTGATGTTGTACTAGGATTCTAATGGTTACAATATTTGGGTATGATAGCTTTTAATTTCGCTCAAGAAAATTTCTTTGAATTTTTTTGGGAAGGAAAGGAAGTTGAATTAAGGAGTATCATAGAAGCAGGGAAATACAAACAACTTTAATGGCATGAAAAGCTTCTAAAGAAATAAAAACGGGGCTTAATTATACAATTATTCTCACTAGAGGTTAAAACATCAAAATCATCTATTTCTCTCGATATCCATAAAGTCTTGGACAAACATTCCAAGGTATTTGAGAATCAAAAGGCCTCCCACTCCATTCATTATCATGATCATGCTATTCATTTGATTCCAAGAAGTGTTCCTCCAAAATCAAAGCCTACAAACATATTCATATTCCCAAAAGAGTTAAACTTGACGTATGGTTGCATAAATTCTAGAGGCCGGTATAATTCAACTCCAGTCAAAGTTATTTCTCACCCGTAGTATTGGTTCACAAGAAGGGATGGATCATGTCACATATGTTTTGATTATAAGGAGCTCAACAAGATCAATATTAAAGACAAATTTCCATTATCGTCGAATTATTGGACGAATTACATGGAGAAATTTACTTCACCAAGTTGATCTTCATTTAGATGTCATCAAATAAGAATGAATAATTAAGAAATTTTGAAAAAAAAATAAAAATAAAAAATTTAGAACTCGAGGATCACATAGAATTTTCGTCATGCATTTTTTCCTATCAATGCACCTTATACATTTCAAGGTTTGATGAATTCTACTCTAAAACCCTTCCTTAGAAAATTTGTGGTAGTATTTTTTGATGGTATATTAATCTATGAAAAGTCTTGAAGGATCATGTCTAACAAAGGATGGTGCTCAAAATATTGATATATGCAAAAAAAACTCCAAATGTTTCTTTGGAGTACAGAGGTGGAATATTTGGGTCATATTGTATTTCATAAGGGTGTTAAGGACCCTACCAGACTAAATCCATTTAGGAATGGAAAACCCCATAACCATAAAGCATCTCGCTAGGATTTCTCAGGTTTCGAGGGTATTATCGCAAAGTTTTTTAACAATTATGGGAAAATAGCAACACTAACAACATTACTCGAGAAAGATGCATTTTCTGACTACATAAGAAACTAAGTTCTCAACATGTTAGAGAGGCAATGTGCCAAGCACCGATCTTAGCTATTCCAAACTTCATAAAACCTTTTATTGTGGAATGTGTTGCCTCAAAAAATGGAATTCAAATTGATGTTTCTTAATGCAAGAAGGAAGTCCCGTTTTTTTTGAAATTCGTCCAATAAAAGGAAAGTATTTACACAAACATATTTATGAGAATTAAATGTTGAAAATACTACTCGTACTTAATCAATGGCGACCATACCTAATGGGAAGACACTTCAAGGTAAAACATATCATGATAGTCTTAAATAATTTTTAGAAAAATATTATCTTTCAAGAGCAAAAAAATGGGCCACAAAGATGTTAAGTTATGACTTTGAAATCATTTATAAAAAGGGAAACAAAAATGTTGTTGTACATGCACTCTCAATAAAGGATGAGGATGGAAGCATTGCTTTGTGTCATTTCTATTATTCAACGAGATTGGATAACTGAAGCAAGGGATTAATGGAATAATGACGAATACGTGTGGGAACTCATTCAAATTGCGACAAGATCTCGCATATGATACATTTACTGAAAAAAAAAATGATGCAATATCATAGAAATATCTCATATACCTTTGTAAGAATTCCCTACTCAAACAAAAATATTCTTTGGAAATTCACAACTCTCCTTGAGGAGGGCACTCAATATATTTAAATAATTACCACAGGGATAAGAAGGAATTTTTTTGGGATGACCTTTAAATATAATATTCAAAAGTTTGAGGTGGAATGTTTGCTTTTCCAACAAAATAAAGTAGAGACAATTAAGATCCTGTGTTTGTTACAACCCTTTATCCATTCCAAGTCAATTTTGGGAATAGGTTTCAATGGATTTCATCACAGTTTACCCAAGTCTAAAGGAAATAGTGTTATCATGGTAGTTTATAGACTTACTAAGTATGTTGTAATGTTCTTAAACTGAATTTCTTACAACAATGAGAATACCCTAAGGTATTCCAAGAGTTGGAGATGCAGAAATAGGCCTTATAACAGATGTAAAATCACTTATCATTTAATAAAATATAGAGCAGCAACGTTATACAACGTTTTATAAGGGAAAAGGTGGGAAAAAGTGATGATTTAGGCCCTAGTGTGAATGCAGTCAGATATTTGCGTAAAAATAAGATGGGAAAGTGGTTGGATATATCTAGGGTTATGAGGGACTCCTATGCCAGAATTTAAGCAAAAAGGGTGTTTTTCTATATTAAACAATTCCTCCTTTCCTAACCAGGCTAGAAAACCCCCGATTTCCCATGGCATAAATTATGCAAAAAGTGTCAAGCTTCTACATCATGATTTTTGAAGGGTTTAACTGAAATAATTATGGAATATCAAATATGGAAATTTTATAATATGATTCAATGGATTTGTATGAAAATACGTATTTATACATGAAGAAAGGTCACAAAAATGAAGTGCCGCAACCATGGAATGAGACAAAAGCTGAATGGGCCGTAATTTACAAGGGGTCAAGTAGTGTTTCATTATATTTAGATCTACAATAGATATGGATATAAAATCATAGATCAGAATGAGATATATATGAAAAAAGAGATTTTTAGAACATTCCCTTTGGGATCTCACAGAAGATGAATAACAATGAATAGATTCGAGATCTGCACCATGACCGCAAAGAATCTTCGTAAATTTCGAAGAATATGATACATAGCAGATCATATCTAATAGAACATGGATTGGTTGTCAATCCATGGATCACAAACTTGAAGGAAAGGAGTCCTTCCACCGAGGATCTCTCCTCCAAACTACTATCAAATGTACACTGCACTCTTTCCTCGCAAAGAGTGATGTAGTTTCCTGCGGGGACCGCGCCGAAGAAGTGGAGCGCACTTTGGCCTCGATGCCAGATAAGAATCTAAAGCTCAAACTGAAGAGGCAATTTTCCAGATAAGCAAAAGACACACTCCATGAGAAGAGACACCCAAAACAAACTAGATCTCTCAAGTATCTAGAACTCCACTCGCTATAGCCTGCGTCGTAAAAATCACCCCAAATAGGACTATGTTGTAGATGTAAGATGAGCTTTGGCCAAAATTCCATAGTGGACTGCGCACAATCTCCTCCAAGAAATCCTCAAGGAAGGAGGGAGGATTCCTAAATGAAACCCTCACTATTCTGCTAAAAACTCGAGAAATAGAATTAGTATAAGGAGACTAATTTCGAATATCTTCAACAACCCTTTCCTCCCTCCTTCCTTTTATAAGATGAGGGATGTGAAAAACCCTAAACCACCTTGAATCACTTAACCCTTTCACATGAGGTCCTCCTTCTAGAACTCGCGTTGTCCTCACGAGATACATTGAACCTAGACAACACCGTATCATCCCGTTGGACCCAATCAAATAGCTCAAAACTCAAGCTCAATACACAAGTGGATTTTATTAAGAAAGCCTTGATTTGTCTTTGTTCACATTGGGCATTGATTTATTTTTATGTTTTAGAGTGTTTCATATCCTCCTTTTACATTTTATTCATCAATAAATAAAATTAAAGATGTAATGAAATATTCCTATTAGCTTGGGCTAATTAGGAATATTACACCCTCCCCTCCAAAAAATTGCTGCTTGTCCTCAAGCAACTGCAAGGTGAGTGCTGCAAAATCTCCTCCTTGGTGATAACATAAGATAAGCTTCCTCCATAAGCCAAGTTCTCACCAATCCATCCATCCATGTCTCGCTTCCTCCCAAGTTCTCATGAGATGCAAATAGCTCATCCCATAAGGAGAAAATAGATCATATGAAACAAACATGGTTTGCCCCTATGCTCTCCCTAAAACAAGAAAACATAAAAGTACATGAGAGTATCCGTCCCATGAGGCATGCCATCCTTCCTTCTTTCCCCATACATCCCCATAGAATTACAAGTACACATATCAAGATAGGGAATCAAAACAATGTGCTTGGAAACAAAAAAATCGCACATATGGAGGTGGGTCATAGTCCCACATGTGGAACCAACGCAAGCATCCCCTTGGGTTGCATCAAATGTAGATATGGTAAGTGTTTTTTCCACCACTTAATTGCTTCCCACACCATATCACCATGGATGAAAGTGTGGATATATGTTTGGTGCCTTTGGGGAAGCACCCATAATTTTGAAAATCTCCCTTTTCCCTCTCAAGGAAGTGGTCCACCCGGTAAATTTTGGGGCCCCATATTGGCCAATGTGCTCACATGATATAAACTCCTCCTTGAGTCATGGCCTACAAAAACATGGTGTAAAATCAGAATATAAAACATATGCAATATGATCATGTTTTTCACCAACAATCCCCCTCCCATCGATGGAGTGGTGCATGGATCTATTCTCTCTTCCTCAAAAATAAAGTGTGAGCTGATTTAACTCTTCCTTTTGACCCCTCTCCATGCCAAAGGTGTCATGTGGAAAGTTTCCCTTTCCCATGCCGTTCAAATCATAGCATAATAAGGCCATCCCACTACCTACTTGCCGCAATAAGCTTCTTCAAAGTTTGAAAATAGTGGAGGATAATAGGTGTTGGCTGAATATGATTCAAACAACACATGGCACGCTCCAAATTCTCCCATGTGAGAGACTTCTCTTTAGACACAAATTCAATACATGGCCCTTTGTAAAAAGGAAATAAAAGAGACCACGCAGCTCATGTAGTGTTTTATCCTCTTGAAATACAAATGAATTTGGGAGATGGCATTCCCAATGGATACATTCACCCATTGTACCCTTCCTCCTCTAATGTTTACAATAAAGATTGGAGCCTCATTAACATCATGATATAAACATGCCCCTTATGCCATCCTGTGAGAGAAGGTTACATCTTCTCCCAACCCAAAGTACATACATGATTATGATATTCATTCTAAATAGAAATACATGTACATACATCATAGATACAAGCAGATGTGGACATGGAATTCATCATGGAGCAGTCCATACTCTCTTCTCATCAAAACAAACACGCCTCTCTTATGCATTATTTTCTTGAAATACAAGGCATGAGACAGAAATTCAAACCCTGGGTGGTACCCAAACTCACCCAATAGGAACCGCACAGTGATATCCTCCTCGCTTCAGATCTAGATATGGTAAGTGGTTTGCATGCCACTTACTTGTTTCCCTTTTAATTTCACCATGGCTAAAGTGAAATGTAGATTCTGTGCCTTAGGGAAGCACCCATCATGTTGTAACACCTCCCTTAGCCCATCAAGGAGTAGCCATATTTGAAAATCTTGGCCCATAGTTGGCCATGAAGCTTGTAAGGTAAAACACTCCCTTTGGGAGTTATGGCCTACAAATGTAAAGTAAGAGAATACATGAAATCAAGAAATAAGATGTGGTTTACATAAGCATGCTTCTTACCCAAAGTCTCCAATGTTGTGTTGGCTTCCTCTAGGAGGAGATGACATTGATGCATAAGGTTGAGGGAACACTTTGCTCTTCTCGCTATCATGGGAACCTGGTGAAATTCTCTCAAGTAAAGAGACATAAAGGCATAGATCATGGAAGGATGTATGGACTAATGTGTCCTTGCTTTGCTTGAATGGATCACTTTTAATTCTTTTTCATTATTGTGTTGAGATAAAGAGGGACAATGTTTCTTACCATGTGAAGCTTACTTTCCTATTTGCCTTCTCGCAATCTTCAGGATCTTATCCTTTTGATAGTGATGACACATGCCGCCCATGGATGGTGCCATAATCTTCACGTAATGAGACCTCCTCATTGAGAGATAACCGAATACATGAGTGGAGAAGACCCCTCCATGCTTCCACCGCACAATCCAATCACCTTCCTAGGTGTTTCAACTTCCTTCAATGGATAGGAATGAGGGCCGGCCCTCTTCCCCGATCTCTCCTCTTCGTGTCCTCAAGGTTTTACACCTTTGCGGTCTAAGGGCTTTTGAAATGCAATTCCTTTGGAGATCTTCAAGAAAATACCTCATCTATTTCCTTCCAAAACTATCGAGGTTCGGATCTCCGGCAGCAGAAGTTTCTCTTTGAGCCGGAGTGTTCATTGAGAAAGAGGTATCTAGAAAGGAGAAAAGGTTTATCACTTCAAGATGTCTACCATTCATCATTTCTTCCTACATTTCTCCATGAATGAAGCTGCAATTTGAATTTCCACGAGAATGGTGCCTCCTTTTCTTACTACTCTTGCACATCGCATTGCAAACTTTGTTAAGCTCTAAATCAAGAAAGATACGTTGATGTAGACTTCTTCATACAATGTGCCGAAATGACAATGTATGAATTTTTAATCACACCTTGGTGGGATGTAGAAGAAAGAGCTTATTCTGAAACTATGTAGTTTCTCCATTACTAAAGGCCGTTCTTCCAAGGTTGTGCCAAATACAGGTACAAGTCCAATTTCCTTGACATCTTCTTCAATACCCTTCATGGTTTGGAAAAGGAGCAAAGGAGATCTCCTTTGTCATTCTTACAAGTGGTGTGGAGCCATGCTCTTGTTTTTTCCGTACAATTAATCTTCTTTGTGAGGTTAGGAAGTGCATGGGTCTTCCTCTTCTTGAAACCTTCAGAGGTCTCACTACAACTTTCTTCTCCTTTGAAACCCTCTAGAGTTTCATCTTCTTCTTCTTTTCTCCTTGGTCTATCAACCCTCTTGAAGAGGCTCTTCATGGATCTAGAATATGATGAGGTAAATCTCATAGTCTTCAACATTATGGGGTTTTCACAACACTTGTCTCACGGGTTAAGCCAAAGATCTTTTCTCTGATACCACCGTAATGTTCTAAACTAGAATTTCTACAACAATGAGAATACCCAAAGGTATTAAGTTAGAGATGCATAGTCAGGCCTTATAACATATTTAAAATCACTTATCCTTCAATACAATATACAAAATAAACGTTATACAATGTTTTATAAGGAAAAAAATATGGGGGAAAAGTGATGATTTAGGCCCAAAACGAATTTATTTAGATATTTGAGTAATAATAATATGTTAAAGTAGTTTGATATTATATCTAGGGTTATGAGGGACTCTATGTCGAATTTCAGCAAAAAAAAAGCCGTTTTGCTATATTAAACAATTCCTCCTTTCCTAACTAGGCTAGAAAACCCCCGATTTCCCATGGCTTAAATTATGTAGAAAGTGCGTTCAAGCTTCTACAGCATGATTTTCTGAAGGGTTAACTGAAATAATGATGGAATATTAGTATTTAAAGTTTAAAATATGATTCAATGGCTTTATATTAGAAAATACAAATTTATACATGAAGAAAGGGCACAAAATGAAGTGTTGCAACGATGGAATGAGAGAGAAAAGATGAACAACGTAATTTACGGGGATGAAGTAGTGTTTAATTATATTTTATATATACAATAGATATTAATATAAAATCATAGATTATAATGGGATATATGCAAAAATACCTATTTAGCACATTCCCTTTGGGATCTCACAGTAAGATGAAAAACAATGAATAGATCCGAGATATACACCATAGATATGTAGTAATCTTCAGAAATTTATGAAGAATATGATACACAAGAGATCATATCTAATATAACATGGATTGGATTGCCAATCCACGGACGATCACAACATGAAATGAGTCCTTCCAATCGCCTCCTCCAAACTCATCAAATGTACACCGCAACTTTGCCTCGCAAAGAGGATGTAGTTTCCTCAAGTGACCGGTGACCGAAGAAGTGAGCACACTTTGGTTCGATGCCAAGATAATAATCTGAAGCTCAAATCGAAGAGGCACTCTTCCAGGAGGTTAAAAGACACACTCCATGAGAAGAGACACTAAAAAAATTCAGATCTCTACAGACTAGAACTCCACTGGCTGCAATTTCATATAGACAACTCACCCCAACAAGACTTGTTTTATATGTAAGATGAGGTTTGGCCAAATTCCAGATAGTGGATCAATGCAGCACAATCTCTCCAAGAAATCCTCAAGGAAGGAGGGAGGATTCCTAATCAGAAAACCCTCACTATTCTCTTGCTAAGCAACCTGTGAGAAATAGAATTAGTCTAAGCAGAATAATTTCTAAAATATCTCTATCAAATTCTCTTGAGCCTTCTCCTTCGATGAGGATGTGCAAAACCCTAAACCACCTTGAATCACTTAAATTTCCTTTTCACATGAGGTCCTCCTTCTAGAAATCACATTGCCCCTTTAGGAGACTAACTTAAAAACGATGTAGATTTGGTCCCGTTGACCCAATCAAATACCTCAAACCTATTTCACAAACAAGTAGAGATTCTATTAAGAAAGCCTCTGATTTGTCTCTGCCCACATTGGACATTGATTTATTTTTATGTTTTAGGAGTTTTTCATACCCTCCTTTACATTTTATTCATCAATAAATAAAATTAAAGACAAAATGAAATATTCCAATTAGCTCGGGGCTACCTTAGGAATATTACATATGCACACTTTTGTGCATTATTTCATCCATTTAAATCCAATGGCCAGCTTCTATTGCATTTATGGAAACAATTCAAAAGCTATATGGAAACCCAAATATTATTGTGTTTACAAAGATCTCATTTTCTACCGGAAAATTTATGGACAAAAATTATTTTCTTGTTTGGGTACTCAATTGGCGTATAGTTTATATTATCATCCTCAATATAATGGGAAAACTTAGTTATCAAATTTTTTTGGAAGGATATATTTGTTGCTTTGTATATGATAAACAAGAACAATGGGTCAAGTGGTTACCTCTATTTGGAATGGTGGTATAACACTTCCTTCCATACTACAAAAAAATGGACCCCATTTATGGCACTTTTTGGCGTATATCATCCACTTTCCATCACATCATCTTCAAGAGAAAATTATAAGGCTCAAGCAAAGGGAAGATCATATCAAGCATCAACAAAAGTTTCAACTCTTAAATAATAACCCAACTTTCACACAAAATCGAATGAAACAACATGCATATCAACATCACAGCGCAAGGTTTTTTTTGATGTAGGTGATCGAGTATTTTTATGGATACAACCATACCAAAAAATTTCTCAAGCAAGCTAAGAAGGATAATAAATTATCACCAAAGTATTATGGTCCTTACAAGGTATTGCAAAAGATTGGTACAATGGCATACAAATTAGAGCTTCCCGCATCATCTTTAGTGCAACCTACTTTCCATGTTTCATGCTTAAAGAAGGTTAAAGGTGACAAGTTCCTAGTTCAAGCCTAGACCTCACGAGCAAGGAAAATCATATTGCAACTTGAAGTAGCTTACAGAACAAGAACTCGACAACTATGAAAGTAGAGTATCTTATTAAGTGGAAGAACTTACCCGCCGAAGATTCTACATGGGAGGATGAGAATTTTAGACATAAGCATCTAGAAGGAGTAGGGCATGTTAGGTCCCTATAATACTAGTGTATCCCCTATTTTTACCGTTAGTGTAGCGCCCTTTTGTTATTTTTGTGACCAAGGAAGTCCCCATATTTTTATTATTGTTCCCTGCTAGAAGCCCACTATTGTTATTTTTGTGCCTCACATTATTATCAAGTATGTTAGCTCATTATATTGTGACCCCTTACACTCCTATTTATAGAAAAGAGGTTTTGTCATTTGAATCATTAAATAATTGTTCATTTATGTAATGTAAAGGAGGCTTCTGAAGAGGATAAATTTAAGTTTATCGATCTATCTTTTCTTCTATTTTAGAGATGGTTGCATAACACAATTTTTGGGGGTCAAAGAAAGATCTCAATGTGACACTTGAAAATTTTGAACGAAGGACCGAAATCAACACTTTACAATATAATATAAGTTAAAACACCAACTACTATGGAAAATAAACAGGAAAAATAACACTATAGAATTCAAATGACAAAAAGTATTTAAAAAAGCGAAAACAAAAAAGAAACACATGGAAAAATTACTTGAAAAAAGAGCCACAAAATTACCGAAAGTTACTTCGATTCTCGGGAAGGCTAGATATCCAAGATCATGAAAATGAGCTCTAGGGGTATATATTAGTTAGATATGGGTGGGTTATGTTTTCCTCGACGACATGCCTAAGGGAAAGCACCACTTGCCTCGAAATTCATAATTAGGGAAGATAGTGGACTCGACGAGACATCAATTCTGGGAAAATCCTATTTTTAGGATTCCAAATATTATTTTTCAAAAGTCGTTTTTTCACACTAGAAAAGCATATTACACAAATACTCGTACTTAAGGGCTTGGGCAACGCCTGTTTCCGTTGAATTTCACAATGGCCGAGGGGGAGGATAGCTTTGTGTAGTTTCTAGGATCAAGACTAGTCCGCCTTCAGATTGTGCGCCGCATCCTTAAGGTTGACCCGCCTTCCAAGATTTCATATTATATATCCTCAAGGCTGGCCTACCTTCCAAGCCTTGCAAAGTTTCTAAAGGGAAGACCAACAATGCTTCAAGATCAAGGCAAGAGATGGCTTGTGCTTAAAATGTTCGATTAAAGTCAAAACAATACATCACAAGAATTGCATGAAAGGATAAGTATTTCACATAACATGAATACGTGACAACAATGAATGATAGACTTCGTAGGCCAAAGGAGTGTAATATTCCCAAATGGGAGAAGAAGAATATAGAACAGCACAAAGCAACATACTAAACATCACATCAAAGCATGAGACCAATATGGAGCCTTTCCATTAATCATAACAACAATAAATATGTATAAAATAATGGGGCCAAAAATCATATAACAAGATACAACAAGCCTCCAATAGAAACCCTGCACAGCACGTATCAAAATGCCGGGAAGAAAGAATGCAAGCCATAGGTGCACTACTACAATTAAGGACATAAAAGATATATGGTTGTTGTATGCCTCAAAAGATACAAAAAATTTAGATCTAGGCTCTATACAATCCCTCCAACAAGAAACCCAAGAGGGTTTTCATAAATACACCAATATACTATAAATGAATCAAATCCCTAGGGTTGAAGATTCACTGAAACAATACGGCTAGAAAGATGTGGCTGATTTGATATGACAAATAATGTAGCCTCCTCCAATAGATCCTCTAGATGAAAGGCTAATCCCTTCACTAGGAAACCTCCTCTCCAAATGGTGTACTAAAACTACCCCTTCAACTCCTCCCTAAAATAACGCAATCAAAGACAAAAAATAAATTGTAGTGGCAAATGATGATGTGCCTGTTTCCAAATGCCGCAATAAGGCTCACATTTCTTCCTCACTAGCCTTCTAATGAAAGGAAACCTTCTCCACTCGAAAAATAGATTAGAAAACACATGAATGTATTCTCCACCGGCAAAGACCCTACAACTCAACACATATCTCAATGTAACTATGTTGTATCAAGCCAAGACCTAAGCCTTGGGATAATTCCCGAATGTGGAATGATAAGACATACCCTTCATTTGAGGTCACTCAAGGATAGAGGTGGGATTCCCACTCAGGAACACCCTGTGCTAAACAACACTGCAATATTAGCTAAATAGCTGAAGAGAGCAAAAAGTCTAAACATACCATAATATCAAAATATCATAACATAACCTAATGAACTATGGCTTCCATCCTCTTCCTTATATAAGTGGTGAGCTTCCTCACCCTTGGCCCCACTCATTAAAGCCACTATCTCCATGCATGAGATCTCCCTCCAAAATTGCGTTGTCCCTCAATAAATGTCCACTACTCCATAACAACTTTGTTGATTTGGTCAAAGTTGACCTAGTCTTCATGCTCCGTACCCTTTTTCACACATAAGGGTGCTTTATAAAGCCACTAAGGTGATTCATTTTCACATTATAAAGTGATTTTATTCCTACTAAGGAGATATATGGGTCTCCATACCTCTATTCGTAAAATTAATAAGCTAAAGAAAAAATAATATTCAACCTAGCTCTGCATAATTGGGAATATTGCCAGCCCCTCCTCCCAAATGTTGCTTTGTCCTCAAGAAACTGAAAAGGTGAGTGCTGCAACTCTTCTCCTCCTCCATTGGTAACACCTCTATGTGATAAGCTCTCCTCATAAGCAAAGTGTCTCCCAATCCATCCCTCTATGAAATGCTCCTCGCAAGTACTCATGAGATGCAAATGAATCATCCCACAAGGAAGAAAAAGACCCAATGAAGCAATCATGGCTTGCCCAATGTTCTCCCTAAAACATGTAGCATAAGAAACATGGATAATATCTCTCCCAAAGGGCACATCCAATCTTTCCATCCTTCCTCCATTCATTCCCATAATAAGAATAAGAACATCATCAATGTATGGGATCAAAACCAATAATACATAAACGACCATATGCAATAACGGAGGTGGATCATAAGCCCACATGTGGAACTAGCGCAGTATAGATCCTGAATGCATTAGATATTGATATGGTAAGTTGTTTCCCCACCACTTACTTTCTGCCATAGTCTTCTCAAAAGTTTCGAGAAGGTGAGTAATGTTTGCTTCAAAAATTCTAATGATACATCATCTCACTATATCCCTGGTGGAGTGGCCAGGCTCAACAATTTTTATGGGCTCAAAGTTATCTATGAATTTTTATACGGAATAATGCTCCTACTTGGAGAAATTGCCGACATATATGGTAAAGGGATGAAAATAATCATCTAGTAAATCATTACGCACATAAACATGATCCTTACCATAAATTTGCCCATACAAATGGAGTGGCTCATAGATAGGCCCCCTCTCATTCCAAAAGAGGAAAGAGGTGGATGATAACTCCCCCAAAGAGTTATGTATCTCTCCATCTCCACATGGTCCATGAATCTCCTCAAATGCTAATATATCTCCTCTTCAAAGCCTTTAAAAGTATATCCCTCCATGATAGTGTGGCATTCTCTCATGGAATAAGTATGGCTGAAGAGAAAATATTAATGTGCTTCATGTAGTAACTTCTCCTTGAGCTTGGAAGCTCTAGATAAGAAGATTCTACCATGATAGTAGATGACCTCATCTCTGAATAACACCGATATTGTAGGCTGTAATCAAGTATAGTGCAAGTAAAAAGATCCTGAATAATGCACCAACAACTCGGGATTTCAATATGGATCTACCCTCCAAAGTTGTTGTATTGCCGATGATCTATCATATAAAACATTTGCCATGTGGTTGCTCCCTATTTGACATATCCTATGCCAAAGTCACACTGGAAGGATGCTATCCTCCCTTTGTCAAGCCCTTTCTCAAAGGCAGATTTGAGATGGGAGTGGGTAATTATGATGTTGGGAGAATGCGTCCCTCCTCCGAGTCTACCCAAAACTCTCGGCCGTTGTACCATGGCTTCCCAATTTTCCCACTCCTTTTGGATCATGAGTGTGCTCCATGTTGTGAGACACTTATCACCAAATTCCTCGATAAGGTGGCCTCCGTGGTTTTCCATAAAAAATAATGTCCCATGGACCAAAGTCATGTGCAGATAATAGATGGTACCGCGAGGTCCTCGCTTCCACTACGCAACCAATATATGTTTTCCGGGTGTGGTTTGTGAGGGACAGTGTGCATACCTCTAATCATATTACCTTTTCCACTCTTTTTATCCACCCATTCCATCTCAGGCAGTTTCGCAACTGTGATGACCTTCCCCAAGGTAATCACCATCGCACACCCAATATCACATTGGTGTTAGTAAACCACAAAGAAGTGATCAGTCAATGTATATGCCCCCATGGTGATAGATTAATATGGAACATAATGCATGCACCTATAGTTCTAGATCCTGGGACCAAAATAAAAAATCCTTTAAAATCATTAGTGGGTATTTACCTCCTCTGCACTATTTGGGTATCGATAAAATTGTGGGTATCCCCATTATCAATCAAAACTGAAACCCTTTGATCTAATATGGAACCTCGAACGCTCAAGTTCAAGTACTTGGGTACTCCTCTAAATTATTCAAGATCCCTCCGACTCAGCGTCTCCCCCATCCCCACCTCCTCGTGGTGGTGGATCATCTCCTCGCTTGCGTGGGAATGCCGTGACCTCTTTCTAGTTCCTATTCTTCTTCCTCGTCATCAACTAAGAAGACCTCTATATAGTGACTTTCCCCGCCGCACATCTATGCTCAAGTTCCCATGATTCTTGGTATGTGAAGCAACACTCCTTCTCCTCAAGTCTCTTCGACATCATCATGAAGAGGCACTTTATTTTTTCTCTCCTTTGAAAGAGGGGCTCTCTCATCTTTTCCTCGATGGAAAAGGGCTTTGTTGAAATGTTGCCTTTTCTTCTAGCAAGGCATATTGTAGATCTCTAGCCCTTTCAATGGCATCTTGAAGGGTAGTGGGCTTGGTAGACTTAACCAACCAATGAAGAGGTTCTGCTAACCCATCAATAAAAATATAGACCCTTCACAGATAACCGTGAACAATAATGTGAAAGTTTTAGAAATCTCTAGAAATATAAGTTTCTCGGATTACTCCGATTGTTTGAGCCATAGCCCCATGAAAGGTGCCTCCGGGTCTCTCCAATCAAACCTCTCCGAACTCCTTGTGAAATATGAATATGAAGTCACATTGGCATGACCCAATGTAGACAAGCTCATGAAACCACCAATCATGTGCCTCACCTCAAGGTAACGTTGCTATCTTGATGGCCTCCATCTCTCGCTACTTGGTTCAACTAGAAGTAGATATATAGCTTCTCTACCCATGATTTGGCAAAGGCATTTTGATGACCCATAAAAGTTGGGTAAGGAAAATCTGCACATAGTTCTATGTAGATCATGATTTTGAATGAATCCTCCACCTCTATCAGGATGACGGGTCTCCTATTGTCCTTGATTTGAAAAAATTTTTGAAAACGCAATCACCCTGAATCTCTAATATTGAAACTCTCATACTCCATGAAATAGTCTTCACAAGAGTTTCTTTTCTTGAAACTCCTATTTCCCAATGCTAAGAATGTGGGGTATCAGAGATTGTTGGGAAACTTGGATGCTAATTCATCAAGTTGATCACTCAGTTGATGAGAAATTCGAGCCTTCACCATGTAGAAACCCTTCCTTAGGGGATTCCTTATGTCTATCCATCCTCATCTCCTTTAATTCTCTAGAAATGTTCAGGTTTGAAGAAGAAACTTTGGATACCCTTCTCCTCATCTCCTTTTAATAAAGGGATTTTTCCTTTCGCCTTTCCTTATCATCCGTATAGTCATAATTTTGGTTTCTTCTTTCCGAGATGCCTCTTCTCTCTATCTCTAAGAGGATCTTCATTCTAACAGATATTGGTTTAAGTTAGACATGTGCCGAGCCAAGATTATGCTCTGATACCACTTTAATATTCCCAAATGGGAAAAGAAGGAATATAGAACAAAATGTTGGAAATAGTAGTGTAAACATCACATCAAAGCATGAGACCAATATGGAGCCTTTCCATTAATAATAAAAATAGCAAATATGTATAAAATAATGGGCCACAAATCATATAACAAGATACAACAAGCCTCCAATAGATAAAACCCTCAAGAATGAGGTGCTCCTACTATATCAAAATGTTGGAAGATCACACACAGCACAGTCATAGGTGCACTACTATAGAAAATGAATATAAAAAATATATATGGTTGTTATATGCCTCGAAAGATACAACAAATGTATATCTAGGCTCTATACAACCTCCAACAAGAAACCCATGATGGTTTTTAGAAATACACCAATATACCATAAATGAATCAAAGTCCTAGGGCTGAAGATTCACTGCAACAATATAGATGGAAAGATGTGGCTTATCTGATATCAAAAAGAACCTAGAATCCTCCAATATATCTTCTAGATGAAATGTTGATCCCTTCACTAGAAAACCTTCTCTCCAAATGGTATACTAAAACCACCCCTGCAACTCCTCCCTAAAATAATGCAGTCTAAGATAGAAACTAAGCTGTAGGGGAAAATGATGATGTGGTCTGATGCCAAATGCTACAAAAAGGCTCAAGGGCCTTCCTAACCAGCCTCCCAATAAAAGGAAACCTTCCTCCATTGAAAAACAGATCAGAAAACACCCGAATGAATTCTCCACTACTGCACCCTACAAATCAACACATTTCTCAACAAAAAATGCATTGTACCACAAGATTGAAGCCTGCATGATTCCCCTGGGGAAATTATGAAATACTCTTCATTTGAGGTCACTCAAGGATAGAGGTGGATTCCCCCTTAGGAACACCTTGTGATAAACATCATTGCAATCTTATCTAAACAACTAATAGAGCAACAAGTCTAAACTGCATCATCATATCAAAATATCATAACATAACATAATAAACTAAGGCTGCCATCCTCTTCCTTATATAAGTGGTGCCTCTCTGGCCCCACTCATTAAAGCCACCGTCTCCATGGCCACTCCCTCCCAAAACTTTGTTGTCCCTCAATAAATTTCCACTACTCCATAACAACGTTGTTGATTTGGTCAAAAGTTGACCTAATCTTCATGCCCGGTACCCTTTTCACACATAAGGGTGCTTTATCAAGCCACTAAGGTGATCTCATTTCACATTAGTAGTGATTTTATTCCTACTAAGGATATTTATGGGTCTCCATACCTCTATTCAACAAATAAAGAAGCCAAAGAAAATTAATATTCCAACTAGCTCATGGCTAATCGGGAATATTGCTGTGAGGCTCCAAAATCAAAGCATGGGAAAATTTTGGAGGGGAGTTGTAGGAGCTACAACATCTTACTACATCCATGACCATGCATGAAGGCTGTCACCTCCTGAGAGCTACTTATTATAAAGTGAAATTACGAGCATATAATTACAATGATAAGACACTAGCTCCCATTGCTGGAACATGAATCCAAAATTTTCTTCTCCAAAGAATGATATTCCTCCTATGCTAGAATAGAGAAGCCAAGGCTCCAAATATCCGCTCCATGTCCTTTGCTTGATGAAGGTTTATTTATAAGAAATGAGATTACCAATCTACCTTTGTGATGTTTGAGCTTCCTCATGACTTTGCACTTCTTTTGTCTTTATTATAACTAGTGAATTTTCATATTCCACATTTAAATTTTCGACTTCCACTTACATATTTATTATCAAATACAATAAGAAAAACCCATATAGGAAAATAGGTAGACATAATAATACAAGACTAAGAGGAAAAAAATATGTTAAGCTTGAGTTTGAGGAAACTCTATTTCGAAAAAATTCAACATGTAATTATGTGTTTACATATTGATTCCAAGCTTTCTACCGTGTGGTTGTCTCCTCAAACTTTGTAGAATGAAGTCACGGAACTCTTAGCTTCCATAAGTCATTTAGATGGTTTTGGAACCATCTTATACTTACTTCGTAATAAGAAAAAAATCACATTGATCTTAGAAGAACCACCAATGTACTTCTCGCATGTTGTTTCTATTAACCTCCAAGTATTCTTTTGTAGTGATATAATTTAATGTGGTTCAAGGATTCCTCAATATTCTACTTGACAATGTTTCTTCCCTTTGTTTCGCAAATGAACTCTACTAAGGGGATCTTGTAGCTTGAAAACAGAATCCAAAATGTTATATAACCATGCATAAGCAAAATAGAATGTTGAATACAAAATGTGTCAATTTGTTTGTTACCTTGTATAAGCATTCGACCTCAAAGTATTTTCCAACTCTTACTTGTTGCCTTGTCTTCTGACCAATTTTGTTGGTGCACCTTTATTTAGATCCCCAATCATGATCAATTTCGTAATGTCTACATGAATGACCATTAGAAAATTTTGAAGGTCTAAAATGTACTTAAGGTGTATTATAAAATAGTAATGCAAATAATAAAATAATATTATTAGATTGCATCATCAAATTTTAGATAAAAAGAAAAAACTGCCTTTCAATTTATCTCCCTATGTTTCTACTCAAACTTCAATTGGGAGAGCCCATTAGATGAGCATCATCCAAGGAGTACCCATAAGCTATGACTTTGATGGACCCTACTATGCATGACAAAATTTGATTGCAAACACGCTTTTCATGTATTTATCATTTTTCGTGTAGCACGGTCTCTCGAAAGTATGAAATATGGGTAATCCTTGGATGAAGAATTAAATTATGCATCCAATGAATTCTCCCACTAGAAATTTGAGTAAAACCATAGGGAAATAAGCTGAAAAAAGTGTTTTTATTTAATTTTAATCTTTTTACATTTTTACTCCAAAAATGGTGAATCATCCCCCATGGTTAATATCATCACCTTGAATCCTATTGGTTCTTATAAATTTGATTTTGGTTGTACATTTTTTTGAAGCCCATTTTATACCTTAAAGTTTCCTTTATTCTTTTAGGGCTTTCACAATTTCCTGCTATTTCCTTTGCATACCATCTAAGGGAACTAATGCTTATCCAAGATGACCAAATCCTCATAAAGATGCCTCATAGCGTCTCCCAATGCCTATATCTTCCAATATGGCTGCTTGAATGATCTATATTTATGTAGGAGTGAAATTAAATACAAATATAAACAAAAACGTAGAGCCAACAAATACATAACTTAATTCATTAATAAATAAAAGTACTAAAAATTGTTACATGCGTAATGGAAATAAACTAGTTCGAGCGATGGTAGCTTGTCTTCGAGGAGAGATGTTGTGGTTACATGCCTCTAAATTGTGATAAAATGAGGATCATATGAATTTTTATCATTAAGAAAACAATGGAAAACCATAAACATATAAAAACAACCCTAGGAGATGAAGCACCAAAAGCATGTGGGACCCGTTGGGGTTAAAATGGAATGCCAACTTCCGTGTCATAACTTTACATATTATCTTCATTTGGCTATCATAATACGTAATTTCAAAGATCTCCAAGAATAGGGCCAATAAAATATTGGCAAATTAGTCTTATATTTTTCCTCGGTCTCGCTTAAAATGTCTTTTAGGTGCTCAAAAAGACTCTAGAAGTTTAGGACCCAAAATCGCCAAAAAATAGTAAGTTCTGCAACAATTAAGAAAATAAAAAGAAAAATAGTGGGGGTCCAAGAGGATAGGTGGGTGGCCACCAATATCCACCTGGATCATTGAAGATCTTAAAATAAAATGTGTGCATAAGACAACCTCTCGATTTCACTGAGTTGTTCTATTTGTTGATTTGCAAATTTCGATTATTTTCCATTCGTTTTTTTCCGCCATCGTGAAATGTGTATTTTATTTTGAAGATCCTATAAAGGATAATTTTTATGTAGCAATGGTATGAGGATTCCTTCTGGTGTTAGTGAAGACAATTCTTCTATGGGAGATGAAAGCATGATGTGCTAAATCATCGGTGAGATATTTCTTCCTTTATAGTGAAATTCGTTCTAGATCTCATTAAAGGCCAAAGTTATAAATATCCATGTTTCTGGGTAATCATCTATGTGAGAGATTAATTATTCACCACCAGAGGCTTTCCCATCCGTAGGGAGGTAGAGGCTGACTAACGAGCTATTATTCACTGTGCATGAGGTCGTATCTGCTATGCTCCTCTTGTTCTATCTCCATGTCCTGTGTTAATGTATGCTCCTCAATATATCAACAAGCTCATGATCCTACTTTTGTCTTCTCTCTTCTTATTTAAGTTGTTTCTTATTTTCTTCTTCCGCCGCTTCATTTTGGCTTCTTCTTCTTCCTTTATCTCTTTTTGTGCTTCTTGTTCCTCTTGTTCCTTCCTTTCTTGCTCTTACTTTTACTATCATTCTTCCTCCTATTTCCCTTTCTATTTCTCACTAAATACTCTTCCTTTTCTTCGCTATAACCTCTTTTATGATAGAAAAACATGCCTTTAATTTGTGACTTTGATCCACTATTGGGTTATGGAAAATATTCCTCTTTATTAACTAGGGGGCGTTTCATCGCTACTTTGATTCCTTGGTGGCACTTTTGTTCTGAAATTGCATTGGAAGGGCATGCATGATCGTCTAGTGTATGTGACCAAAAGGCATTATAATGATTCTTCATCTTTTCTTCCTTTGGACTATCATAGGTCCAATATGGCTAGAAAAATTGCAACTTAGCACAATGTTTCTTGGAAACTCCTCTTGGATCGTACCTGTGAAAATATTTCATATCAAGTACTGAAACACATTTTTGAGTAATTTGGTTTGGTAAGTATTGTTCTGTGTTTGGTGAAACTTTGATTTTTCTTTTACCCACATATTGACCACTTCCTATAAGCTTAGGTAGCATGTTTCGCACATAAATGAGAGTCCATATGATTCTGCTCAAAAAGTGGTAGATGAAGTGTATAGCATGTGGTTGGTACGGAAATTCCCACTAGCATTGTTTAAAGACAGAAACTGGCATTCAAACATTTTAGGATCCATTTGCTATCATTTACACATGGTAAGACTGATTGTACATGTGACCTTATGAAGCCCCGACTATTGGATGTTGATACATACTCACCTATCTTCCAAATTTTATTTAAATTATGTAGTATTGAATGTCCTTGATAGTATGCCAAGTGATATTAGAGTCCTTCTCGATGTACAACTATGTGGAAGATGAATGGGAACTCTATCGTTGAAGGAATTCTAATAACTTCCGATACTAGTTTATGTGGTAAACCTTGGCGTCATTATCTTGGGAGGAATGATAGTCTGATGATGAGATGAAAATATGTTCAAGACCTACAATACATGTGGCAAGAGATGTACTCATGGTGATAACAAGTTAGAGTTAGTATATAAACTCAACAACCAATATTAAAGAAAAAAAGCAACGACTAAGGAGGGATATTTCATAATATTAGGATACATGAGCGAAACATGAGCTCTATAATTTCACAATACGCAGTGAGAGAGGGGATTATGTAGCCTGGTCTTATAGAGGGGATGGCTTGAGGCTTTGAACTATGCAATGTGCAACACCCTAACTAGTAGAGGAGGAAGAGAATTATGAATTACGTAGTCTCAAGTACAAGCCACCACCGATTTATGTGATTGTGTAATGCAAAATTGGAGGAGGGCAGAATCATGCATTTCATAGTTCCAACCGACAAGGAGGTGGTTTGCAACTTAGGATTGCACAATGCATAGTTGAGTGAGCTTCTATTGGCCCCAAGAATACAAATGCTCGTAGCTCTAGAAAAGGGGAGAGATTTAGATCCGAGGCTAAGAAAATGGAAAAAAATGTAGATTTTAATTTGGAATGAGTAAGATCAATCACTAATATTGACCAAAAACTATCAGTGAAGGAAGGACATGCATTCATAAAAAGTCCCAAGAATAGAAATTGTTGTTAGAAAAAATGACTTGGGAGGGATGAGACACTTGTAAAAACGAAATGGAATATTGAAACAACACTTGTAAAAGGTATAAATAGCAGAAACAATAGTAAATACAATAAGAAATAGGAAAAGTGAGACTTGCAAACACAAAAGTGACAAAAGTGAAAAAAAGAAAAAAAAAGTGACTTTTTAAAAACTTACCCAGAAAAGTGATGCAAGCCAAATCCAAATCTCCTTAAAACGGATAATTAGAGTCTAATGATGAATGTAAAACAGCCCATTTTAACCAGTGTTATATATATTTACCACCACAACATTAGGGGTAGGGTTTAAGCTCATGCCTCAAATCAAGGAGAAAGAGGCACTTTTCCAGCGTAAAAAAAAAAAAAATATAAACTTATGCCACATGGTAAAAGTGAATGCACATTCCCTATTTTCTAGGGACATGTAGTTGGATTTTTCTAGAAGACTACGTATCACACTAGTAGAGACGTTAATAATTCCCAAGGGCAAGTGATCACCGGAACGCTGTGCCAATTCAATGGGTCAAGTACTTACAAATATGATTCTCCGAGAAGGATTGCACATTTACATGCTCACCGAATGCATGTCTCACAGATTACACAATTTACTTCCTTAAGGAATTGCACAAATTTTTAGAGGTAGAAATTGTGCAAATTTCAAAGGAAGGACCAAATCGGCTGCTAGATCAGATAGGATACTGTATTTGAAAGAAGTTTTATTGTCTCTAAAATTTGTGCAACTACTGTTGACAAGACTCAGTTAAGACATGACACAAGGATTGCATGAAAGATAAGTGATTGCCACTCTATACAATAAATAGGGACACTTGACGATAGTGAAAGATTAGTTCTTATAAACAAAAGGTAGGCTCCAAAATTGAAGCATAGGAAAATTTTTGTAGGGGGATTGTGAAACCTACATTACTTGGTGTGACACTTTGGAAGTCCAATTTATTTTTATGGGTATAAATATTCATACCTCGAGTCTATCTCTTCAATAATTATTCATTTTTTTCAATCACCTCTAGTTTCCTTATTGGGATTGGAGTTGAAAATATAGTTTTATTCTCCTTATCAACGACATGGTAACAAAAGAAGTCAAATATCATTTGTTACGATTTAGGATAATGAGTCTATATATATGTGATCGAAAAGGATTTTAGGCTTCTTATTTTGTATCTCCGGGTATTTCTTCGCCACCAACAAGCGTGTTCAAGCACTGTCGTGTAGTCACTAAAGGAACACAAGAATTTTTTCACGTTCAATGTGCTTGTTCAAGACCCTTGAGTTTATTTCTTCACCTTCAACCCGCAACTTCTCTTCTTTCACTTTATTTATTTTATCTATATAACTATGCTTACGAACTTATTATTTTACTAGGGTGAGGGATCTCGACTTATCGATACTAGAAGAGGTTTTTCCTTCTAAAAGGATATATATAACACCTCTAAAATGTAATATGTTCACTTAAGTTTCCTCCTCTCTATTTATATTCACTCAAATGAGTTGACAAGTTAAAATATATCAAACCTAAAATCCAATTAAAGAAGATTATCCTATTTATAGATTCGAGCATTGTAGATTCATTAAGTGTAATGAGACCTCCTATATGCCCACCCTAATTGGTCCTCGTGGTAAACATGATATGATGGCTAAGCTGACATGACACAACCTCCTATATTAACTTAAGGAAATGGAGTTGACAAACCAACACTTTACTAACTTCCCTTAGGTGCTACAAGACCCCTAGGGGATAAACCACCCTTCGAGGTGCCCAAACCTTGAGTTAACTTGATTTTTCACTGATTTGGACTCCTAGACACTAGTAAAAACTTCCGACCCGACCGTAACCCTCCAACCCTGCCTTCATAAGCCTACAAGGAGTGTCCTGTATTTTTCACCCAAGCATGTTCTTGCAACCACTAGAGTTGAGCCACTTTTTTGTGGCTAGTATCCAAATGACTACCTAGAACTTGAAAAAAACTTTCTAAAATGATAAATGACACAAGAAAAAATTCTCTAACATAAAAATTAATCAAGGACCTGACCTAATCTAGTCTAACCATGACATTCATTTTGTCAAATGCATGGTCAACAGAAACTGCGTAGGCCATGATTGCATATCCTAACATAGAGACTGGCAACTTATAAGAATAATCAAGAAGGTATAATTCCCTCTCACAGAGCTGAAATAACCTATTAGCTGCATTCATTAAATAGTCACTTACAAGTAAAAGCATGATAACAACCATAAATTGAGTCTGTCATAAAACCATGCTTATAACCAACATATAACTAGAAAAATAACAATGAAATAACAACCATCAAATAAAAAAAATAACAAGTGTAATTAAAAATTAATTACAAGGGAAGAGAGGTCTTATCAATCATATGGAAAATCAAACCATGTCAGGGACTTCCACATACCACCCGACCATAAATTGGGCTGAACCAAATATCTCTTTCACCCAATCACCCCTGAGCTATATTCCAAGCATGATTGTGGGATATCATGAGATAAACCAATACATAAACAACCTAGAATCTAGAGGTTAAAGCACTCTCCACCTCATACTATCATGATCTCACCTAAACTAGTCCTCAGATCACAAACCAAAATATTGAGGCCTTATAATTCCTTCACCATCCCTTGAGGAATTTTCCTATCTCCACCCACTTATTGAGGTTTTCTTAGAGAAAAATCATATCCACCCACAACCCTTATTATTTTCCCGAGAGCAATCTTCACTGATCCAAAACCTTCCTAAATCAAATCTCAACCAAGACAAATAATCACACCATGGCTATTCAAAAATGGAAAGGAAAGTCCGAAACCACCGTCAAAACAAGGAAAAACCCATGTCAATGACAAAAATGAACCACGTACACAATATTCATATACCATACTGAAAAATTCTAGGAAATCATACATGCAACCTATTACTTGCAAGTATTCGCCGAAGTCGCTTGATCCAACATTTCCTTTCTTGATCCTTTCTTTTCCTTATCCTTCCTCTCTCCCTCTTGGCTCTTCTCCTCTTGAAACCAATTCCAAAACTAAACTCGAAAAATGCCCCAAACTTATGCTCTAAATTCTTTTTATTATTGATGCCTCTAATTTCTTCATTTTCCTTATTTTACTTAAATTTACCCCTCACATGAAACTTGTGACCTTTCACCTTTATTTTCCTAATTTCCTTTATTTTCATAAAAAAATACCAATAATTCCCTTTTTCCTTTTCAAATACTTCCAAAGCCTTTCCAATTTCCTTAGATATAATAAACCAAAATTAACCTCCCATGAGAATTTTTTGCTCAACATTCAACTTAGAATACGTGTCCCATGACCTGTATTATTTTTCCTTTATTAACTTTATTACATGAAATTTTAACTCCGTGGTCGTTACACCACGGCTCACTTTGAAAGAATGTATTTTATGTCTAAGAAACATAGACTAAAAGATACAAAGCCAATGCAAAGAAAGGAACAACTAGTTAACCAAGCATTAATAGTTATACAATGTCCTTCCAAACTTTCCATGCTTACTTAGAACCAAAGAATAACTCTCGTATAAAAGGATTATTTATAAAAACTAAAGAAAAGTATGAGATGAAAGAAAGCAACATCGAATCAAAGCTAACCTAAACTAAACCTACTTCGAGGCTAACATAAAATATGCTAGGATTACATGAAGTGAAATTCTCAATGCAACCAATGAAGCTCTTCTTGACCTATATCATCAAGGGGAAAAGAAACAAGGAATGTCATCAAGAAAATCATATGACAATAAAGATAAATCACACCATGCTCCTAAGGAATGAACAAAACATGGATAGATAAGTATGACATGAAGGAATGTGCTAAACATTATGTTGGAGTTTCATAATGTTCATACACATGATGAAAAATGATAAAGAATCCATCTTGAATTTCAACCTTGGAAAATAATGAAGAAAGGTAAAAAAATACTTAGGGAAAGGGATTTTCCAAGTAGGATTCCTCCAACCATTCGGTAATGGGATCATGATAAACGAGTGAAGGATCTCGTGATTGAAATATACTTCCCATATTCAACATTTGTGATAAATTAATGAGATTTCTCTCGTGAAAGAGTACCAATTCGAATATGCTTGGAACCTATCAAGATCATGATATTCCGACATAACCATTAGCATAGTCCGAAGTGTCATGACATCTTCGACATGGTTCCAAGGTATCCGGAGGTAAATAATAAAATGTCGGTGGTCAATTATCGATGTTGAAAACATAGAAAAATTAATGGAATAGTCAACCAATATATTAAGTTTTATTTTAACTAAGAGAATGGGATCCTCATAACTCGATGAATCATAGAGAGGGGTTGATTGGAACCACAAAATTGCGTCCTCAAATTTTTCATGTTCACAAGATGAGGAAAACGATAGATTTTGAAGAGTTAATTCTTCCTTATATAATTTTAATATAAAATCCACATTCCACCACTCCTGATTGCAATAATAATCAACCATATATGTGACATGTGTGATAGATTCATTAAACATGTCAGGACAATGAGTGAAATATGAGGAATAAATTTAAAGACCGGAGAAAGATCATATTTAACAAAAGATTCTTGTTCGTAATTCACATATAAAATATGATAATTATGAAGGATATCATGAGTTTCTTGGTCTCCATTGTCTCCAAATTGGACTTGAACCTCTTTAGAATCAAAAGAAATTATTGTAACAGTTTGATATGAAAAATCAATATGAGTGGATCGCAGGAAATAACTGATGGAGAGTAAGAGATGGATCAAGAAGAAACAATGTCATTGATCAAATCTGATTCAAAATTGAAACTTGAGTTCAAATATTGAATATGAGGAAATAGAGAAGGTGGTGTTGGATCAAAAAAAATATTTTCAAGTTCTCCAACCTTGGACTTGGGTGCATGGAGCTACTTGTTTTGGTGAATAATTGGAAGAAGACAAAGAGCGAAATTAGTTTATTATTTTGAAAATTTGAGACCTACACGACCAATAACTATTGGGATAATTAAACAAGAATCAGATTGAGGTAGATTCAAATAAATATGAACAAGGTACTCAAATTTCTCTTTCATGAAATTCCAATCTATGTCATCCTTTGAAAACTCATAAATAAACTTTAAATGAATAAAGCAATCATGAAAATATTCAATGGATTCATCGAATTATTTCTAAGATGAATAATCTTCTTATAAACATTTTCATAATCATACCTATCAAAAGATTGAGGAAGCTCCTGAAAAGTTGTTGGAAAGAATGAATAATGACATTCGGTAACGTAAGGCACTATTGATTAACATGTCCTTCAAATGTGAGAATGAACAACCTACAAGAAAAATACTCACAATTAATTTCATAATATTCAAAAAATTCACAAAAGTGGAGGGTATGCTCAAGAATTGGTGCTGTTTCACCCTCACTATCAAATTTCCCGCCTTTGACAAGTCATAAAATTCGACACAGAAAGATTCATAAATTTAACTTTGGAAAAATCCGTTGCCCAGGTTATGATACGGGAAGAGGCTATTTAAGATGAAAAGGTGAAAACAAAATTCACGAGCATAACTTGTCATCTATCCCTCCTTCTAGCACCAAAATCCCGTTGACGATGTTGGAAACCAACAACAGGCATAGGGGTTCTCCCTGATGTGAAGTCCCAATTATACCCCACACCATTTGGAGTAGGAGTCCAACCGGAATACGACTGATTTCCAAATTGGTGGTCTCAGATATTCCTTGGTTGTAATAAACACATAATATGATATATTCATGCCTTTGGTGATAGAAAGTGTATGAACTTGGTGAAGTATCAAATGTAATGCATGAAAGGTTCCATCACATACAAAAGGGAAATAAGTGAGACCGTTAGAAGAAAGTAATAGTACTATCTTATAAGAGACACATGAAAATACAAAATAATGATTGATTAACCTGTAAAATAATTCACAAGATAATAATGATCCTGATAACATAAACAACATGCATTCACCAAGATACATACTAAAGAAAATGAATTATTTCATTAGCATTAGCATAAGTTAAACAACATACATTGAAAATATATAAATAATAACCTTACTACATCCACAACATATGCATGAAGACATGTCATATCTAAGATATTTTTATTATAAAGTGAAAGTTCCAAGCATACAAGCAATTACATTGATAAAAACACTAGCACCAATAGTGAAACATGAAGCCAATACTTGCCTCTCCAAAGAATGGATATTCCTTCTACACTATAATAGAGAAGCCAAGGCTTCAAATATTCAGCTATTAAGTTCTTTCTTGGAGTCATGAGGGTTTATTTATAACAAATGAGATGACCCTTAATCTCCTTCGTGATATTTTATCTTCCCCTATGACTCTTGGACTTCTTTTTCTTTATTCTCATGAATTTTTATATTCCACATTTAAATCTTGGAATTCCACTTACATATTAATTATCAAATACAATAAGACAAAAACCAATGTAGGACAAAAATAGGTAGAGCCTAATAAGAAAAACATAATAGGAAAAAATAGATACATTAACCTTGAGTTTGAGGAAACTATATCTCAACAAATTCCACCTTTAATTCTATAGTTACACATCGATGCCAAGCTTTGTACTATGCATTTGTCTCCTCAACATTGGAGGAAGTTTAGGCTAAAAAAAAACTCTAGCTTCCATGGCATCTGGGTTGATGGTTTTGGAACTAGCTTGTAATTCCTTCGCAATACAAACAACGTCATATTTATCTTAGCATAATCACCTATGTACTTATGTATGTTGTGTATGTTTACTCAAGTATCTTTGCAGTACATTCTTTAGCTGGTTCAAGTATTCCTCGATCTCCTTCCCGACAATGTTACTACCCTTTGTTTATGAAAATGGTCCTAATGTGGGGGGATATTGTGTGATTGAACCAACGAATCCAAACTATTATATAATCGTGCATAAGAAGTTAGAATGTTGGTCAAGAAGGTGTCAAGTTGTTTGTTTCCTTGTATTAGCATTCTAATCTGAGCTTCCTTTTCTAACTCTTCTTTTTCCTTGTCTTCTTGGCCAATTATGATGGTGCACTACTATACTTAGATCCCACTCTGTGGATCGTGATAATGGCTACATGAATGAATTTCATTTCTTTCACATTTTCCCACAATTTCCTTTGCATAAAATGTAAGGTAACTACTAAATTATGCAAGGTGACCAACTCCTCATAAAGATGCCTCACAATGTCTCCCAATGCCTATTTTTCACCATTTATAGCTGCTTGAAGCTATTCAAGCAAGAATGTGTGAAATACAACCTCTGATTCTCTACTTGGAGTTGTTCTATTTTTTATTTTCAACTTGTAGATTATTTTTCATTTCCACCATCACAAAATATGTATTTTATTTTGAAGCTCTTGCAAAGGCTAAGTTAGTTGCAAAGAATACTATGAGGATTCCTTTTGTTGTTAGTGACGATCACCCTTTCTTTTGAGATGAAAGTAGGATGTGCCTTATCATCAGTAACTATTTCTTCATTTCCTATATAATTTTGTTCTGTAGCTTATTAAAGGTTAGGTTATAATATCCATGATTGGGTCATCATCTATCGGAGAGATGTTTTCTTCACCACCTAGGGCTTTCCCATCCGTAGGGGGAGATGGAGGCTGACTAAAAATATGTTATGCACTAGGCTTGAGGTCAAAATATTAGTTCTTATTCTCTTGTTCTATCTCCATGTCCTGGGTTAATATCTACTCCTCAACATTCGAATGAGCTCATGATCTTGTTTTTGTTTGCTCTTTTATCTTCCTTCTTCAATTTGTTTTTTCTTTCTTCTTCTTCCTACTTTATTCTAGATTCTTCTTCTTCCTTTCTCTTTAGTACTTCTTGTGCTTGTTTTTCCTCTTATTACTTCCTTTCTTGATTGTTAGGTCCCTATATCACTAGTATAGTCCCTTATTATTGTTAGTGTAACCCCCTTATCATATTATCAACCCTTGTAACCCCCATTTTGTTATTATTTTGCCCTTAAATTATTATTGTTAGGTCGGCTAGGATTACATTGTGGCCCACTAGGATTAAATTATGGCCCCATGGACTCCTATATATGTTGAGAATGCAGCAAGATGATGGAGCTTAGTGAAATGAAGTCGCCTTCACTAAGTGGGCCCGCAGGCAAATTCTGGCGCAAAGTCTATTTTTAGACTATGTCTATTTTTAGACATACGGAGCATAATTTGGGAATTCCATTGGAGATTCTTGAAGTATGCGACATGTTGGTAAAAATTAGCGAGACCCTTATTTTTAGGACCCAGGCTATTTTTAGATCGTGTTCCAAAATATGGAAGTCAAATATTATTTACCCTTAATAATATTTTGACTATGTCAATGTAGCTTACTCTCTTGGAGCACTTCATTTCTGAGTCATGGAGGTGGCCCATAACCGATGTATGAATCACATGGTTCCTAGGGTTTGATGTATATTACATGGTTGACTTCAAACTTGGACTTCGCAAGGCAGTTTTGGAGGAGTTAACGGATGTATAGTGGAGTTGTGTTCTGTTTATTTTAGTTGAACTAGTTGAGATTAGTTAACTAGCTAATCAACTAGATATGAGTGAGTGAATTAAATAATATTTAATTCAATAATTATTAACTCATTAGTCAACTCAAGAACACTTCAAAGTCTACCGCGTGCATGACCGGGCCGAAGGAGACCAGTGAAGAGTGTGACAGCGTGAGTAGCTATCAGCTTGAGGACTGGGCTTTGCATGGGATTTGCATTACACTTGGAGGAATTGTCCATGACAATTGGCGTTAGCTGTCATGACTAACCTTGACTCCTTCATACATGCCATGATTGCGCAATAGAGGCAAGGCAACACGGGAGTTTCAACTGACTGGTTTCAAAACCGAGTCGATTGTGTGTGACTTTATGAGAAAGTACCGAGTACTTGTGAGGAGTATCAGGATTGTTTGGTTACATGATTTCTCCATTATAATATACACAAGAGTTTTGTTTTCAAATATAGGCTTTCCCCATACATACTGAGTTAATGTGTGATTGATTTACGTGAGATCGCTTCTATTATTTCCGCATGTGACAATTAATTGTAGATGATTATGTGTTATGCATGCACCAAATTGATGTGTAATCGGGTTAATCTCCTATCAATAAGTGATTTATTCAAATAATTTCTACAATATATAGAAAGGAGGTTTTGTAAATTGTATCATCCAAGAATTGTTCATTTATGTAATGTATTGGAGGTTTCCCCCTCGAAGTGGCTCATTTCTAAGGCGTTTATATCTCTTTTCTTCTCTTTTGGAGCTGGTTACACAACATTTGGTATCAGAGCTTTGGACTTAGGGTTTCACGCTCCAAACAGGTCATCGTGGCATTTTGCGCTATAAATTTTTTTATACGGAGTTTCAGAAGCTGAAATTTTTAGGGTGCGGTCGAAATCCTCGAGGAAGATTTTCTAAAAATTTCGGTGAGTCTGGGTTCGCAATATTTTCTAGATAAGGATCTCAGGGAAGTTAGGTCTTTTTTGAGGCTCCTAAACAGGTCATCGAATTTGCACTATAACTTGTTTTCTACGAAGGTTCAAAATCTGAAATCTGGTATGGCGCGAATCTGAAATCCCGAGGAAATTCATCAAAAAATTTCGCATTCGTTCGCAATATTTTTGAGATATGATCTCAGGAATGTAGTGCTTTTTCAGCTCCTAAATTGCATCTCAAAGAGGTGATCGTAAAAGTTCAATAACTCTCTCTCCGGGCACGATTGAAGTTCCATAAAAAAAGTGGCTTCCAATTATACGAATTTATTTTGATGGCTATCAATTTCGAGACAAAGGATGAACAAAGGATACGTGGCAAGTCGTACAAGTTCGCTCTACCTGAATCCGTCCATAATTAGGTCATTGTGGGAGATTGAACACAACTTTTTCTTGGAGAATCCAATCAAAGTCAGATCCGTGAATTAAAAAGAGAATTCAGAGGGCTAATTTAGTGATGAATTTTAGATATTGAAGATCCACAATAACAGAGATAATACAATTTCAATATCGGCTCCTCACAAGTAAAAGGTGTGTATTTTTTTCCTAATTGCATAAGTCTTGTTTGAAGAATCAAGTTGAATTGATTGAAAGGGCCTATTGTAGAATAGATATCAATATTGGAGTCTAAAATGGCCCCCAAAAGAATTAACACCCATTAAGCCTTTAGAAGGCTCTATCACATGACTCATGAAGACGAAGAATGGCAACATGACATATCAAAATTACAAGATAAGTGCAACAAATTTCGCTCTCACAAAGAACAACAAAAAATGAAATGGAAGTTTTCAAGAAGGGCGTGGAAACCAATATGGACAAGACATGGAAGTCAAGATCGATGAAAAAATGAAAGACAACATGGAAAGCATGAAGAAAGATCTAAATTAGATATCAAGGTTTGGGAAAGTTGATACAAGAAATATTTCCTAATGGTGAAAAGATAGTAGAGGAAACTCATGATGAGAACAAATAAATTTTAATCGTGATTTTACAAAAATCTACCGTTGAGGGAAGAACCACCATATTCCAAAATGGATATGAGGAAGTTTGATGGAAATGATCCTCGTAACATGGATACTATTAGACATGGAGCAATATTTTGATCTCCATAATGTGCAAAACACACAAAAGGTATGCATTGAAACTTTACATTTAGAACAAAATACATTTGTATGGTATCGATGGCTTTGCTTCCCGTAAAAAAATTGTCACTTGGTCAATTTTTATAGAGGAAATGATAGCACATTATGAGGATACAAAGAGCAACACCTTCTTTAGCCAATTGATAAATCTCAAACAAAAGGGCTTAGTGGGAAGACATTGAGGACTTTCAAAATTGAATATAAGGGTAAATGATATTCCCGTAGGAACACAAGATCGATCTCTTCATAGGCACTTTAAATGATAACATCCAACATGAAGTTCGTGTTTTGGAACCCATTCATCGGAGAAGGCATTCGTGCTGGCAAGAAAAAGTTGAATGTAAAATAATGGCGACAAGGAAGCCTACCACTCACCCTATAAAGAAGGAAGTGTTGCTACGTCTAGATTTCCACAACCTACAAGGTTGACACCACAAGAATTGGAAGAAAGAGCAAAAGGGCTTTACAAAATAAGGGATAGCAAATACAAAAGGTCATAAGGCCGAGAAGAAATTATTTTACATAGATTGTGAAGAGGAAGAAGAAAATGAACAAGAAGAGGATATACACCAGAACCAACCCTAGAAGAGGAAGAAAATGAATCCGACCATACCGTGTAATGCAATCGCAAAAGAATTACCACTCCTCAAACTCTCAAATATACAAGGACAAATCAAGAAGAAAAGGTAATAGTGTTGACGATTCAGTAGCACCCATAATTTTATTCATTGTAAGGTAGCCAAGGAATTAAATTGTTTCCTATACCCAGCACTGCATCATGTCAAGTGATGGTTGCAAATGGAGGAACTATAAATTGCCTGAAAATGCCATAATATTAAGCTAACCATGGGGGAATATGTATTCAATATTTGTATTGACTAGTCCAATTCTTTCCATTCCTATGGAGGTGCCGATGTTGGGTACTAGAGCACAATGGTTACAATCTTTGGGGATTCGTAGCTTTTAATTTTCAAGAACTTTTCTTGACATTTTTTTTAGAAGGAAAGTAAGTCAAATTACGGGTATTGAAGGGAAGCTCGTGAAGGATAATAAGATCTAATGTCATGACAAAGCTTCTTCAAAGAAAGAACAACGAGGCGCAATTGCACAATTATGCTCACTAGTTCCGACATCAAAATCATCTATTTCTCGCACTTCCAACAAGTCTTGGACAATCATTCCAAGGTGTTTGAAACTCCCAAAGGACTCCCACCTATTCGTGATTATGATCATGCTATTCATTTGATTCCGGTGAAGTGTTCCTCCAAACATCGTGCCTTATAGATATCCTTACTTCTCCAAAAGAGCGAAATTGAACATATGATTGCGTAAATGTTAGAGGGTGTGTACCAACCTAGTCAAAGTTCTTTCTTTGCTCCCCGTAGTATTGGTACACAAGAAGGATGGACTGCGGGTGAATGTGTCCGGGATGTGGGGAGCTCAATAAGCTCACCATTAAAGACAAATTCCCATTCCTGTGATTGATGAATTATTGGATGAATTACATGGAGAAATTTATTTTACCAAGTTGGATCTTCGTTCAAGATATCATCAAATTAGAATGAAGATCAAAGATATTCCAAAAGCAGCATTTCCAACTCATGAAGGTCATTATGAATTTTTGGTCATGCCTTTTGGCCTTACCAATGCACTCTACATTCAAGGGTTGATGAATTCCATTTTCAAACCCTTCCTTAGAAAATTTGTGCTAGTATTTTTGAGATATACTAATCTACAACAAAGTCTTTGGAAGGATCATGTTGAACATGTTGACAGGTGCTCAAACTATTGCAGAGAAACAATTATATGCAAAAATCCAAATGTTTCTTTGGAGTACAAGAGGTGGAATATCCGGGTCATATTGTATCGCACGATGGTGTTAAAGCAGTAACAAAATTAAAGCCATTAAGGAAATGGAAAAGCCCCCACAACCATAAAGAAGTTGGCAGATTTCTCGAGTTAACAGTATTATCGCAAGTTTTTTAAGAATTATGGGAGAATAACAAAGACTCCTCTAACAACATTATTGAAGAAAGATGCATTTTCATGGACTCCTTGCCAACCAAGGCCTTTCAACGTCTTAAGGAGGCAATGTGCCCTAGCACCGGTCTTAGCTACACCGTACTTCACGAAAACCTTATTGTGGAATGTGATGCCTCGTGGAAATGGAATTGGTGCGCTTAATGCAGAAGGAAGACCCATTTCTTTTGAAAGTCATCCAAGGAAAGTATTTACAGAACCTATTTATGAGAAGGAAATGTTAGCAATACCGCATGCACTAAAAAAATGACGAACTTACCTAATGGGAAGACACTCAAGGTAAACCGATCATGATAGTCTTAAACACTTTTGGAACAAAGACTATCATCGAAGAGCAGAAAATGGGTCACAAAGATGTTGGGTTATGAATTTGAAATAATCTACAAAAAAGGAAAGCTTAATGTTGTTAGGTGCAGATGCACTCTCAAGAAAGAATGAAGAGGTGGAAGCATTTCTTTGTGCCATTTCTATTATCCAACCGTATTGGATAACTCCAAGCAAGAGATGAATGGAAGAAGGAAAGATGTATGGACACTCATTCAAAAGTTGCAACAAGATCCTAGTACATCCGATACATTTAGTTGGAAAAATGATTCCTTATGGCATAAAGATCGCTATATTCATAAGAATTCCCAACTAAAACAAAAGATTCTTTTTGAATTGCACACTTTAGGAGGACACTCAGATTTTTAAAACTTACCATAGGGTGAAGAAAGAATTTTTTGGGATGGCCTTAAATCTGATAATTCAAAAGTTTGTATGTGGAATGTTTGGTTTGCCGCAGAATAAAGTGAAACAATTAAGACCCTGGATTCTACAACCTTTATCCATTCCAAGTCAACGTTGGGAGGAGATTTCAACGGATTTTATCACAAAAGTTTACCTAAGTCCGAAGGAAAGAGTGTCATCATGGTGGTAGTTGATAGACTTACCAAGTATGCACACTTTTGTGTATTATCTCATCCATTTAAAGCAAGTGCGCTGCTACTACATTTATGGATAGAATTCAAAAGCTACATGGAAGCCCAAGTGTTATTGTGAGCTTAAGGTGAGATCCCATTTTGACTGAAATTTTTGACCTGAGTTATTTTCTTGTTTGGGTACTCAATTAGCTCATAGCTCATCTTATCATCCTCAATCCGATGGTCAAACCGAGATTGTAAATAAATGTTTGGAAGGATATCTTCGTTGTTTTGTATCTAATAAACAAACACAATGGGTCAAGTGGTTACTCTTGCCGAATGGTGGTATAACACTTCCTTCCATACCGCAACAAAAATGACCCATTTATGGCACTTATGGATATTATCCACCATCCATCACATCATCTTTACGAGAAAATTCGAAGGTTCAAGCAGTTGAATATCAGCACGAGCATCGCAAGAAGTTCTCCAACTCTTAAAGGATAACTCCGACCTGCACAAAATCAAATGAAACAATGTGCGCATCAACATCGGTACGAGAGAATTTTTGATGTAGGAGATTGGGTATTTTTATGGCTACAACCATACAACAAATGTCCCTCAAGCAAGCTAAGAAGGATAATAAATTATCACCAAAGTACTATGGTCCTTACAAGGTGTTGCAAAAGATTGCCCTATGGCATACAAATTGGAGCTTTCCTCGTCTCTTCGCGAGTACATCTAGTTTTCCATGTTTCATGCTTAAAGAAGGTTATAGTAGAAAATCTTCCACTAAACAATATTTCCGTAACTTGATGAGGAAGGAAAAATCATATTGGAACCCGAAGTGGTCATGGAAACAAGAACTCGACAGCCTATGGAATCGATCAATTTCAGAGTATCTCATAAAGTGGAAGAAACTTACCCACCGAATATTCTACATGGGAGGATGATAATTTTATATGGCACTGAGCTACTCAAGCATTGAGGACAACACTTTTTGAAGGAGAGGGGCATGTTAGGTCCCTATATCACTAGTATAGTCCCTTATTGTTAGTGTCCCCCTTATCAAGTATTATCGAACCCCTTGTAACTCCCATTTTGTTATTATTTTGCCCTTTTTAAATTATTATTGTTAGTCGGCTAGGATTACATTGTAGCCCAATAGGATTACATTATGGCCCCATGGACTCCTATATATAGAAAGGAGGTTTTGTAAATTGTATCATCCAAGAATTGTTCATTTATGTAATGTATTGGAGGTTTCCCCATGGCTCATTTCTAAGGCGTTTATAACTCTTTTCTTCTCTTTTTGGGGCTGGTTACACAACATTAGTTCTTATTCTCTTGTTCTATCTCCATGTCCTGGGTTAATATCTACTCCTCAATATCTTGAATGAGCTCATGATCTTGTTTTTGTTTTCTTTTTATTCTTCAATTTGTTTTTCTTTCTTATTCTTCCTACTTTATTCTAGATTCTTCTTCTTCCTTTCTTTCAGTACTCTCTTTGTGTTTGTTTTTCCTCTTATTACTTCCTTTCTTGATCTTCCTTCTTCTTATGTTCTTCCTCCAGCTTTCTCTTTTATATTTCTCGTTGCTTCCTCTTCCTTTCGATTCCATAAATACTTTTAGAAGAATGACATCTTGCTCTAAAATTATGGATTTCCTCCTCTTATGGTTTGTGGTTCATATCCTTTATATTTAATACTAAATAGGATAAACTATACTAAAATAAAATAGAAAACCCTCACTATTCTCTACAACAACTCAGAGAAATAGAATTAGTCTAAGAAGACTAATTTCTAAATATCTTCAACAACCTTCTCTTGAGCTTTCTCCTTCCTTTTATAAGATGAGGATGTGCAAAACCCTAAACCACCTTGAATCACTTAACCCCTTTCACATGAGGTCCTCCTTCTAGAACTGCATTGTCCCTTTAGGAGATACATTGAACTTAAAAAACATTGTAGATTTGGTCCCGTTTATAATCAAATAGCTCAACTCCGTTTCACACACAAGTAGATTTTATTAACAAAGCCCCGATTTGTCTCTATTCACATTGGACATTGATTTTATTTTATGTTTTAGGATTTTTTCATATCCTCCTTTACATTTTATTCATCAATAAATAAAATAAATATTAAATGAAATATTCCAATTAGTCACAATTAGAATATTACATATGCAAATTTTTGTGCACATTCATCCATTTAAATCCAATATGCTTTCATCGCATTTATGGAAACAATTCAAAAGCTATATGGAAACCCAAATATTATTGTAAGCTTACAAAGATCCCATTTTCAATCGAGTTTATGGACAAAATTATTTTCTTGTTTGGGTACTCAATTTGGCGCATAGCTTATATTATCATCCTCAATATAATGGAAAAACTTAGTTAGTCAACAAATTTTTAAATAGATATATTTGTTGCTTTTTATATGATAAACAAGAACAATGGGTCAAGTGTTACTTCTAGTTGAATGGTGGTATAACACTTCCTTCCATACTACAAAAAATGACCCCATTTATGGCACTTTACAGATATCATCCACCGTCCATCACATCATCTTTAAGAGAAAATTATAAGGCCTCAAGCAAAGGGAAGATCACATCGAGCATCAACAAAAATTTCTCCAACTCTTAAGAATAACCCAAATTTCACACAAAATCGAATGAAACAACATGCATATCAATGACTACAAACAGAAGGTTTTACAAAGATCGATATTTTTATGGATATAACCATACCAAAAATTTCAAGAAAGCTACATGATAATAAATTATCACCAAAGTATTATGGTCCTTACAAGGTATTGCAAAATATTGGTACAATGGCATACAAATTAGAGCTTCTTGCATGATCTTTAGTGCACCCAATTTTCCATGTTTCATGCTTAAAGAAGGTTAAAGGTGACAAGTTCCTAGTTCAAACAATATTTCCAAAATCCTCGACTTGTGAAGGAAAATTATATTGCAACTTGAAGCAGTAGCTTACGTAAACAAGAACTCGACAACTATGAAATCGATCAATTTTAGAGTATCTTATTAAGTGGAAGAACTTACCTGCTGAAGATTCCACATGGGAGGATGAGAATTTTTAGACATAAGCATCTAAGGAGAGGGGCATGTTAGGTCCCTATAATACTAGTGTATCCCCTTAATTTTACCATTAGTGTAGCACTCTTTGTTATTTTTGCACCATGAAGTCCCCATATTTTTATTATTGTTCCCTATAGAAGCCCACTATTGTTATTTTTGTGCCCTTACATTATTGTTATGCTACCTGACATATTGTGACCCCTTACGCTCCTATTTATAGAAAAGAGGTTTTTTCATTTGAATCATTAAATAATTATTCATTTATGTAATGTAAAGGAGGTTTCCCCCTCGAAGAGGATAAATTTTAAGTCATCGATCTATCTTTTCTTCCATTTTGTGAGATGGTTGCATAACACAATTTTTGGGGGGGTTGAAAGAAAGATCTCAATGTGACACTTCAAAATTTTGAACGAAGGACTAAACCAACACTTTTACAAGATAATATAAGTTAAAACACCAACTACTATGAAAATAAACAGGAAAAATAACACTACAGAATTCAAATGACAAAAAGTGACAAGGTGCTTAAAAAAGAAACACATGCAAAAATTACTTGAAAAAAGAGCCACAAAAATTAACCAAAAGTTACTTCGATCTCCTCGGGGAAGGCTAGATATCCAAGATCGAGTATGAAAATGAGCTCTAGGGGCTTATATTAGTTAGATATAGGTGGGCTATGTTTTTCTGACGTACATGCCTAAAATGAGGGGAAAAGCACTACTTGCCCGAAATTCATAATTGCGTCGTAGTGGACTTGACGAGACATCAATTGGGAAACTCCTATTTTTTTAGGGATTCCAAACATTATTTTTCAAAAGCTATTTTTTCACACTAGCAAAGAATATTACACAATTCCCGTACTTAAGGGCTTGGGCAACGCCTTGCTCAAAGGAATTTCATGCTTGCCGAGGGGAGGAAAAGCTTGCGGTAGTTTCGTTAGACTCTATACCAATAGGTGTCATATTTCATATCAGATTTAGAGTGAATTATAATATACTATACTCTTCGTTGCAGCGTTTTCCATATAGTTAAAAAAATAAAAAAATTTTTAAAAAATGTAAAGAGGGTATACCCTAAAAGAAAAATCAAAGGGTGAAAAAATAAAAATCGCCAAAAAAGTGAAAGAAAAGGAACCCCACCAAAAGAAAGGCCAAGGGAAAGTGCAAGTCTAAATGCCACTACTTTTACTCTTTTGTAATAAATGAAATTGTGTGCAACTTGGGTATTCTATGACACAATTTATGAATAGTCAAATGCTCAAGCTTGGCTAGTTCATCTTTCAATTTTATGTTTTAGAGATAGAGAATAAAATCTGACTAAAGTATTTAATCTTGGCAGAGCAAGTGTATAGGTAGAGTGAATAAAAGGAGCTTCCAACATTTTAATCCGAGCCCTTGGATGTAATAAGGTTAGAACTAAATAGATTTCAAATGCAAAGAAAAAGTGTGATAGTGACTTGCCAAATTTTAAGTGCACCCTAATAAAGAAGAAAAATTGTGAGTAAAGTAGGCATGGTAGGCAGATGATACTGAATTACATGTGATGAATGGATGGTTTTAGATGTGTTGAATCTTTTATTTTCATCACAAGTGCAAAGACACCATACATTGGAAGAATTTCAAGTACAAGAAGTCAAATTATTAACTTCCTTCTCATTTTTCCCTAAACATTTCACTAATTTCCCTAAGTGCTAAGGTATTTTAAAATTAGAGGGGCTCAAGTCATTCTCACTTTTTGAGTGGACCCCACCTCTACCAATGATTGAAAACCTAAGTACTTAAAAATCATTCATCATGACATTCATTCATTTCTAAAATCTTTCTCCAAAATCCCATTTTACTTAGAAAATCATGCAATATTCTATAAAAAACCCATTTCATACAAGCATAAGTTAAATACATTATCCTAATGTTTTGCACTTAGCGCTTTAGCTCATTTTTCATATTAATTTCTAATTTTTTATTTAAATCCCTATAAGAATGACCTTCTATTATATATAACTCCTTATTTATAAAATACCAAAAAACCCATTTATTATAATTTTAGTCAAAGTATTTAATCCCCGTATGTTTGAATAAAACACCCCCATTATACTCCCTTTGGCTAAAATGTATCTTTATATTATCCCCGCCCTCATGGTAAGTAAATCGCTTTGATTTAATTAATGTATAATAAAAATATATGATAAAACCTTTAAACATATTGCAGTTTAAAAACAAAAGGAAACCTGTTTAGCTAAACCAAACTTCAAAATAACCCATCTCTTTGTTGCCCGACTCCCTAACCTAAGGCTAAAACCTCACCCGAGTTAAAATCCCGACATATATCTTAAACCCCAATTATTAACTATGGTAAAAATCCTTTTGGAAATCCTTCCATCACTTTTCCGTTCTAAATGTGAATTAATTACATCCTCACGACACTTAATAAATTTCAATTCAATCATCCAAATCTCCTATGAGCTATTAATTAACGTTTAATTGTGTCGAGCTCCTCCATATTAAATTCCCGTCACTCCAATTTCGATCACCGTTCGATCAACCCATATGAGATCAAAGGCCATTATCCATATTGCTAAGCCATCCGCGTCCGAATGATAACGTGCAATGGCCAAGCGGTTTTCTGGATCGTACAATGCCACGTGTCGTTCATTGTATGGAATTGCTCGCTCTCCGCTCAAAACCACCTTTCCCCAAAAGTGGTGCGATGGAAAACGCTTACCTCCTGCCCTCTGTGACGGATCTACCGTACTTGCTAACGTCATCAATCGAAAACCTGTCAACCTTTTGACTTTGTGAATAAAACAAACAGACCATGTCATTCTCATTATCCTATGTAGTAATCAGTCTCCCAGGCAACCAATTTTGAATTTAACTGTCAAAGTGTGCCGACCGCTACCTCGCTGAAGAAATTTGCAGTCAAGTAATCCAGGGTTTATCCGCCATAGCCAGCACTTGTTTAACCACTGTTCATTTCCCGTAAACAGGTATTTACTCCAAATTCCCACTGAACTCTGTAAAAAATCCTGGTTTTGGTCTTAATTCCACACTGAAGACTGAAAATAAGTTCAATTCGATCTTTTTTATTCCCAGAACTGCAATTATTGTCCCTGTTTTTTACAAAAACCCCGAATTCATTTCTGAATCCACAAGAGCTAGAAATGGAGGTTCCCGTAGCTCTAAATGTTGCACCCTTGAATGCACCTCACAGAGACTTAGATTATTTGCCATTAGTTGACAGAGATTTTTAAATGAAGGACCTGGTTCTCAGTGAAAGTCCTCTTAGAATTTTTTGCTACTGCAGAGACAATTACTTGAAAGGTTCTGATATTTTTGGATTATGGGAATCTAATCTTCCCATGTACCTTCTTCCCTCAGTCCACATTTTCCCTGAGATAATCCATTATTGTCATGCAAAATATGATCCCAATCTAAGAGCAGTTTTGTCCCCAAGTCAGACTATCATTTTTCCCATAACTGCTCAGTCTATTAACGAGATGTTGCAATTTCAACCTGATCAAGCCCTCACTTCCCTGTCCATGGAAGAATTACTTGATAAATCTACCAAATTATCCCATGAAGAGTTGAGTCGTCTTTGCCAGACCTTCATGTTTCCAGAACATTAGCCCAAGGGCCCTCCCCCTTATGGGTATACTTTTTTCACTAATGAGGGTAGACTTATTCTGAACATGATATCTTTTATAATGGGTTTTAATACTATTGAATATGTTTACCAATTAACCCTAGTATTATTGTCTATTTTCACCCCTGGACAACCCCCTGTTGTCAAGTATGACTTTGCATCCTACATTGCAAACAAAATCCATGATCAGTTCATGAGATTAGAGAAAGAGAGAGTGTTCAATTATTCTTTTGTTATTTATCATCTCATGCTTTATTACCAATCAGAAAGTTTCCCTTTTCATGTTAAAAAGCTTGATGCTAAAGGAAATCCTAGGTCTGTGATATTTTGGTCTGCCATCACTCATAATTCATCTGATTCTCCTTATTCCTATAATGATTTTATTTATCTTTTTGTACACCCAGCAACCACCTTGTTGACAGGATTTTCTCCTCCCAGGCTCAGTAATGAAATCAAGAAAATTCTTCAGCTCTCAAAACAATACCGGATAGGTGACTGGTACCTATACCAGAATCACACAGAAATCAGAGTTTATGGGTGTGAGTTATGCCCATTCAAGTTGCCCAAGTATGTCCCAATGAGACTCTTTGCATTAGAGTATTTCAGGTAGATGATCAACTCAGATATAGTATATTTTTGTAATGCAAAGAAAAAGGCTCAACTCAGGATTAAAAGCCAGCTAGGTCCCTTTGTCTGTAACTCTAGAGATGCTGGTAAGGAAGCTGAAAAGATGTTAGCAGATGATCTTAAATTACAAAAAAGTTTCTATTGGGTACCTTATGACCCAAATAGCTTTATTTGTGACAGAAGAATGAAAAATAAACTATCACCATACATTCATCAAAGAATCCCATAAATTGAACAGTATGCCAATATGGATGAATGGATGGAAGGAACATTGGTAGAACATGATAGTGAGCAGGTCAATGTTGAAAATGTAATGAAAGACCTTGAAAAGATAATTGACCTAGACTCTTTTGGACAGGTACAGATACCAAGTATTGGTCCTTCTTCTGCTGGGATTCTCAACAAAATCTACAGGAAATCAATGCATTGGCTACAGTGTCATCTAAAGGAAAGGAGAAAGAGGTTGATATACAGGTTACAGAAAAATTTACAATGACAGAACAGCCTCAGAATTCTAAAGAACAGAGTCAAGTACAGGTTTCCCCTACTCAGACCAATGTAGCAGAAGTATCAATCTTATAGACTCCTCTGAATGTAGAAAAGGGCAAAAAGAGAGATGCTAAAGCAGCTACTCCCATCGGTGGATCTTCTGAACAACAAGATGCGAAAAGATAAAAATTGAACCCTCTTCCAGAAGTGGAATCTGTTCATGAAATTCTTGATAGTCAAGGGGAAGAACAATTGGGTAGTCAGCAAACAGGTGCAAACAGTGGGACATCCACTACTTTATAGAAAAAAGAGCTGCAAAGGCAGCAAAGTGTAGAAGTGTCATCTTTCAAACCACCAGTGAAAGATGCCCGAGACATTAAAAGAACATTCATAAATATCAAAGCCAAAAATGATCCTCTCAGATTTCAAATTTACAATCAGTGTTTGAAGATGGCCCCTAAGAATCAACAGAGGTTGATGTCAGCTTTTGATAGCCAGCAGTGAAAAATGCTAATGAGTCACTTCAAACCTAAAGTGCAGCAACCTTAGACAGCTGCAGATTACATCAGGACTAATTTTGAAGTATTAGCAAAGGATATTCATCCTTTATATCAAATTGAGCTGCATAAAAAGACAGGTGAGATGATTTATTCTACTGTAACGGATAAATCAATGATGACCCAAAAACTGCAGGATTCTTTGGAGAATACAAATGCTCAATTAAGCCTTGAAAAAGCCTCTACTCAGGCTAAAGACAACAAGATTAAAACTTTGGAGGAAATTATCATTGGATTGGGACATAATCCCAAAGATGTTAAGGGAATAGAAGCATTAATCAAGAAAAAAGATGATGATATTGCAGCTTTGAGAAAACAACTAAAGTTACCAGCATCAAGACATCCTCAGACTGCTGAAATTATAAAGAAAAATTTTGAAGAGGAATTAATGGACTTGCTCTTAAAACTAAATGAGAAACTTAATGAAACAGAGAAAGAACTTGAAAAAGCATTGAAAGATAAGCACCCTAGTGTTTCAACATCTACACCAGAGGTAATTACAGGTACTACAACAACAGGTCAACCAACAGAATTGCCACTGGTGCATACTTCCAATTTGAGTCCAGAAGAATTAACAAAATCAATGGAGGAATTGAAACTCCAAGTGACTGAGCTACATAGGACAAAGGTGCAACTTACCTCTTTGGAACAAAAGTATGACCTCTCAAAGATGAATGTTGCAGATAAAACAAGAGAGGTCAACAGATTAGAAAAGTTGGTCCATAAATTAGAAAAGGATCTCACATTGGAGAAGCCTTTAAAGGAAATAAATGAAATTCTTTGGGACAAGAGAAGAATTGGGAAACAGGCCTGATAAAGCCAATGAACTCATCCATTTTCTAAATACTCAGAACAAGCAGCAACCTAAAGAATTTGGCATTCAAGACAGGACAGGCACAATTTTGGAAATAAAGAGAGTTTTTACCAAAAGAACTCTGATGCAGAATTTGGAGCGAAGATGCTCTGACATGCAAGAAGAAATCACTGCCTTCAGAAAAATATTTGATATTTTGTTGAATAAAGGATTGCCTAGTCCTTTTGTTTCAGAAGACAAATTGATGGACCTGGAAAGTTATGTTGAAAAATTGGACAAGCATGCTTACAATCAGGCCAGTAACTCAACTAGTTCATCAACAACAGCATTGCCTACAGGAAAAAGTCTTCATGATAGATTGGAAAATTTGTTCTATCTTGAGCATGAAGTAAAACATTTGTTTCCTGTTTAGCCTACTTTCTTTAGGTATACAGAGACTGATGAAACTATCAGAAAGCTGCAAAGGACTAAAATTCTGGAAGATAAATGGTGGGAAGAAATGTTAGAACTTTTGTAAAAATTATCCTTACCTGAATTTTTGATTATGTACTATAGTAAGTCATGGTAAGAAGGATAAAAGGATGAATAAATTTCAACGTGTATTAGAGCAGTCAAAAAATATCAGTTAAACGAAGCAGCCAACACAGAGTTATTGAAGAAGATAGCAATGAGCCAAAGCATAGGGCCTGCCTCCAGCACATTCTCAAAAGAAGGAAACAACACAACATCAGTTATCATTTTTTCTTATCTACGAGACCATCTGTCTCTATTTTATTGTAATTTACTTATGAGTCATCCTAGATAATATCTCAAGCTGTTATGAGATTTTTTTATAACGTTTTGTATAAATACTCCCTCAATCGGAGTATTGATGGTGGATTCTTGAACTTTGCTGTAACATTGACTATTTTGGAATAAAGTGCTATTGGAGAAATTTTTTGGTGGCTAAGCTGGATGATGAATTGAAGCGAAAGACTTTTTACAGGATTCATGTGTCAGACTACGGATCAATAAGTCATCTTCCTCTTGTGTTTTAAAGTATTTATATCTGTTTATTATATCACTTTGTTTAATTTCTGAATGATTAATGAAAAGGAGTAAATCAGAAAGTACTTAAGTGTAATATGATTTTAATCATTGTTATTCTAAATGTTTTCTTCTAAACTAGTTTTAAACAATGAATTCTTAATTGCTCCTGTTTTTCTGGTTTAAGCATTTTGATTATTTAATAAAGAATACTTAATTTCTCTTTGTTAATAATCACTCAATTTTCCCTCTTATAAATGTGTTGAAAGATTCTTAATTGCCTTTCATCCATTTTAAATCCATTCCATTCACTTTAGATCTAAAATTGTTCTCTGTTTGATTATCTTTCCCTGTGAAACCATCTTTTGTTGATAAACTTAATCCAGTAAAGCCATATTTTTGACTCCATTAGCCCAATGGACTAAACTACTCAATCTTGCCCTCAGCTATTGAATTCCACCACCTAAATTCAAACAAAACCCCTGGACTTTATAACTAGCCTAATATCTTCTAAAAAAAAGCTAAATTATACAGAGAAAGCCCTCTCTGGGTACAGATTGGCTAGATTCTGTACCTAAAAGTTGGTTTGTGGTTACCTTGGACCCCTTTCCTCTTTTCTACAACTTCAAGGAAAATCTGACTGATAACATAGTGGCGACTCCACTGGGGACTCTGAATAATTTTATTGTTACTGTGTTTACTTTATAAACTACAGACAGAGCCTGAAGTTAGCCAGGTAGCCTTTGAACTTCTTTTGCTCTGCAATTGCATAGTAAATAAATGCTACTTCAGTCTATCTCCGGTCTAGTTTATGGACTGAACCTTGGTTTCAAACATCTGATCAGTTCCTCTAGTTAAATAAATCTTTAAGAAAATTTAAATCCATTATCTGAAATCTCCTAAAGAGATTATTGAAGTTGTATTATTCATTTCATTTAAAACAAAAAACCAAAAATATCACTTAAGAAAGTTGGCTTCAGAAAGGACTCGTTACACTAGGGCTAATCCTGATCCAAATCCTCCGCCTGTATTCGAAAATCCGAATCTGATTCCCATAATTCTTAGAAGACAAGATAGCCAAGAAAGCTCTAGAAGTTCTCGACCTCTCTATAGATCAATTTCCTGTCCTGTGAAGTCGATCTATCTTGAGGACGAACCTTTTGACGAGCAGTTTGAAACATCTTTATTTGTAAATTTTTCTAAATCTGAGTTATCCAATTTGGTTCCAGACCCATTATTTCTTGAAGATTTACAATTTGAATTTGTTACATCACACCTTGACAAACATTTGCAAGATTCTATAAAATCTGAGTTTACCTCTAAAGAAACTTCAAACATTTCTGTGATTACTTCTGCTTCTCCCAGTTCATCAACTTTTCCCCAAACCTTTCAACATCAAACTACCCCTTCCACTCCTCCACCCACCACTCATAGACCAACCTCACCTGTTATCCCACTACCTCTTCCAATGGCAAACAGATACGCTCCCTTAAGATTTCCAGCTAATCTAGGGGCTATGCCTCAAGATTATCAATCTAAAATCACTCCTTTTGATGGTTCTAGTACTTATACTGCTCAACAGCATACTAAAAGGATGACCGATTATTTTGAATTTTATGAAATAGATGCTGATGATGTACGAATGAGAATTTTTTTCCAAAGTCTTATTGGAGAAGTCAGAACCTGGTTTAGGGCCCTTCCTGCAAACAGTGTTGCTGACTTACCAGCCCTTTATAGAACATTTTTAAATAGATGGGAGAAGAAGAAAGATCCTCTTCAAATCCTATCAGAATTTGGAAAACTAAAAAGGGGACCAAATGAGACTGTGCAAGATTATGTCACCAGGTTCAATGAGGCTTACAATGTCGTTCCCCAAAATCTTAGACCTCCTCCAAATTCAGTATTAATCAAATTCCCTGATGCATTTGATTCTAACATAGCATATCAGCTTAGGGAAAGAGCTCCTCAAACTCTAGAAGAAATGCAAATCATAGTTGTTAGTGTTGAAGCTAACCTGATAGAAAAACGAGCTAGAGCTAGAGCTGAAAGGAGAATGCCTGTAAATGAAGAACCCAAAGCTTTTGAAAAGAAGATGGATGCTATAATCAAAGGAATGGAAAGACTAGGAGACAGAGTATAAACTATTGAAAAGAATAAAGCTCCTTACGATGGTCAACCTAGTAATACTGTGAGAAATCCGAACTTCAGAAGAAACTAAAATCAAAATACTGGAAAAACTGGTCCTGACCAAAATATTATGCCCCCATTCCAGGAAAATTACGTTGAAGGCTCCACTTCTGAGGAACCTACTAATGATGTTCAAATAAAAAACTTTACTGAAGATGAAAATGAACTAGAAATTTTCTTGACCCAAGATGATCAAGAAGCTCACATTATTAAACAGTTTCAAACCCAGTCAGGAGAATCATTTGATTTTAAGGAAGGATATGACACAGCCATCTACGAAGTTCATAAGCAATAAAATTTGAGGAGTAGACGAGTTGATGTTCCGGAAGCAAGTAAACAGAAAACCACAAAGCAACCCCTCAAAGGTAAGGTCAGTACTACCCCTGTAAATATTCTCACTAGATCAGATCCTAATCCTGCCCACCCAATAATTGAAGATGTATCTGATACTCAACTAAATAACAGACAACTTTCCAATACTCTTCCTCCCAAAGTAAATGTAGAGGAGCCTCTAGAAGTTGATTCGGAAACAACTTCAGCACCCAACCACACTCCTGAAAAGGAGAAAAACACTGAAAACATAGAAAAAGACAATCCAACTGTTCGAAATACAAGGACTCAAACTGAGAAACCTTTTAATCTGGAAGTTGAAGTAGGCAAATTGAAAATAATTGTTCCACTATCTGAATTAGCTAAACATGATGTCTACAGAAGCCAAATCCATAGATCACTTAATATTCCTGGAAATGATGACACAGTTAATGTTTTTGATGACCAACCCAGATTAATTTTTGGCCCTGAAGTAAATGGAAAACCTGAAAGTGGAGGGACTCCTCCATTTTATGTAAGTTTGAATATACATGACAAAATACTTCATAATTCCATGCTTGATTTTGGAGCGTCTCATAACTTAATGCCCAAGGCTGTAATGGAAAGATTAAATTTAGACATCACTAGACCTTACAAAGATATTTTCTCTTTTGATTCAAGTCAGGTGAGATTTTTAGGATTAATCAAAGATTTGTGTGTTACATTGGTTCAATACCCTGCTAAATCAATTTTGATGGATATAGTAGTAGCAGATATTCCTCCAAAATATGGTATTTTGTTGTCTAGATCCTGGGGTGCAAAACTCGGAGGATCTCTTCAATTAGATATGTCATATGCTACTATTTCAGTATTCGGCCAACCTAAGAGACTGTATAGAAATAATTTGATGAAATATGTAGTCAGTAGTCAGGAGAAACCTGAAAATTTCCCTATCTACTCAGTACACTCTGATATGGACTCATCCATTCTCTATAATGATGAAATTGATCTTCCCACTGAACTAGAAGCACCAACATCTGAACCAAAAGAAACTGCAAACAAATCTAGTGTTCAAATCCAAGAAATATCTGAAGAAAAAGAAACATCATAAACCCAAGAAAAACCAGAAGAAACTAAAAAACCAGATCTCCCTGTTAAGAAAGTTCCTGAGACACCTGATGAAAATTATGTACATGAAATTCTTTGGCATTTAGAATTTGATGGTTTTGTTAATAAATTAGGAGCAGGAGCTAGAATTTGGATACATAACCTTGAAAACGATCATGCTGAAGGCCGTGCTTACAGATTGAACTTTAAATGCACTAATAATATGACAGAGTATGAAGCTCTTTGTTAGGGCTTAAACTTGTCAAAAATTTAGGGGCAATTAGAGTATCTATCATAGGAGATTCAGATTTAATCATTCAACAGATCAATGGTGAATGTTCAACAAAAGATCTCAGATTAAGAGAATACAGAGGAACAGTTGTAGAAATTCTTAACACCTTTCTACAGGCTCAGCTTGCAAAAATCCCCAGAAAACAAAATTTGCATGCTCATAGTCTTGCAATGTTTGCTAGCACTTGTAAATTACCATTTGAACCTAATCATCAGTTCACAGCTGAGATTAGACATAGACCAGCTATACCAAATAATCTCATGAATTGGCAAGTGTTTGCAAATGACAATCAGATTAACAATTTTTTAACTTTAGAGAATGAATTTTGTAACAATAACATAGATGAAGATGTAGTCATTGAATCTAATCAAATAAATGAACAAGAAATGAACATTTCAAAAGAAAGTGCCACTCAAATACTTCATCCAACGAAATTCACCAATAAAGACATGCAGGACCTTAAACAAATGGAAGTTGATGAGATTGTAGAAGATGAATCTGAAATCATTAATCTAAAAGATAATAATTTGCCCAAAGGATTGACTCCTCTGGAAGATCTTTTTTACTCTAATGACATTCCATTGAAACCTAAAATGGAACCACTTAAAGCTGATATTGAGGAATACAATTTGGGAACTGAAGAAAAACCTAAAATAATAAAATTATCAAAATCTTTGCCTCCCAATCAAAAATCAAAATATGTTGAACTAATAAAATAATTCCAGGATGTCTTTGCCTATAGTTATGAGGATTTAAAGTCATATGATACATCTATAATTCAACATAAAATACCTCTAAAACCAGATCAAAAACCATTTAAGCAGAAACTCAGGAGAATCAACCCTGTTTTTTTACCTTCAATTGAAAAAGAAATCAAAAGAATGTATGAAGAAGAGATAATTGCTCCAATTAGATTTTCAGAGTGGGTGTCTAACTTGGTCCCTACTAGGAAGAAAACTGGAGAGATTAGACTATGTGTTGATTTAAGAAATCTAAATAAGGTTTCTTTGAAGGATAATTATCCTTTGCCGAAAATGGATCACATTTTGCAAAGGGTAGTAGGTGCTTCAAGGATTTCTCTTTTAGATGGGTTTTCAAAATACAACCAGATTCTGGTTCATCCTGATGACCAGGACAAAACAGATTTTACAACACCATGGGGTACTTTCAAATATGTTAAAATGCCATTTGGACTCAGAAATGATGGAGCAACCTTCCAAAGAGAAATGGAAATTGCATTTGCAAAAGAAATTCATGACTTTCTTGTTATATATCTGGATGATTTAACTGTTTTCTCTAAATCAGATCAACAACATTTGGACCATCTCAGACAAGTGCTCATAAAATGCAGAAGGTATGGTATCTCTTTGAATCCAAAAAAATCATTGTTTGGTCTTGAAGAAGGTAAACTTCTGGGCCATATAATCTCAAAAGATGGCATTAGAATTGATCCTGAAAGAATACAAGCCATATTGTAGATACCTCATCCCAGAAATATCAAAGAACTACAAGCTTTCATAGGGAAAATCATTTTTTTGAGAAGATTCATTTCTAGTTTAGCTGAATTAATTAGATTACTTACTAACATGTTAAGAAAGGATTCGAGTATTAAGTGGATAGTAGAAGCCAAACAATCATTTGAAGATATTAAAATGGCTTTGACTAGAACACCCGTTCTCGCCAGTCCACAATTTGACAGAGATTTCATAATATTTCCTTTGCATCAGAACATACTGTAGCAGCTGTTTTATTACAAAAGGATGATCAAGGATGTGACAAACCTATAGCCTTTTTTAGTAAAGCACTAAGAGACGCATCATTAAAATACAACATCATGGAAAAACAAGCTTTTGCACTTGTAAAAGCTATTAAAGATTTCAGAATCTATATATTGTATTCTCATGTGATAGCTTATGTACCAAATGCTGTTGTCAAAGACATCTTAACTCAAGATGGAATTGAGGGCAAAATAGGTAAATGGATTGCTACCATATTAGAATATGATATTGAGATAAAACCTACAAAGCTGATAAAAGGACAGGGATTGGCTCAACTCATGACAGAAACAAATTGTCAAGCCCTGGATATTAATGAACTAGATGACAATCAGGAGATGGCGACTCCACAAATCAGCCAAGCATTTTTAGATTCACCTTGGTATGATGATATAATATATGTTTTGTTAAACCTGCAAGCTCCTCCAGGGTTATCCAGAACCAAGCGAAGGTTTTTAAAGATGACATCCTTAAAGTATTGTATTTTATATAATGTGCTCTTTTGGAAAAATCATGATGGTATTCTATTAAATTGCTTGTTAAAAGATGAAGCTGACAAGGCTCTCAATGAATTCCATGCAGGAGACTGTGGTGAACACCTTTATTGGAAATCAATAGCAGATAAGATCCTAAGGGCTGGATTTTACTGGCCAACCTTGTTTTCTGATGTAAAGAAATTCGTAAATGCTTGCCATAAATGTCAAATTTTTGAAGGCAAGAGAAAATTATTGCCTTTACCCTTGAAACCAGTTTCCACCGAAAAACCCTTCCAACAATGGGGCCTGGATTTCATTGGAGAAATCCATCCTCCTTCTCCTGGCCAACACAGATGGATCCTCACTGCCACAGATTATTTTACTAAATGGATTGAAGCAATCCCATCCAGACAAGCCAATGAATCTGTAATCATAGGATTCTTAGAAACCAATATACTATCAAGATTTGGATGTCCTGAAAAAATTATAACTGACAATGCTGCTGCTTTCAAATAAAAAAAGATGATAAGTTTCTGTAATAAGTATCATATCACTTTAAGCCATTCAACATCCTATTACCCTCAGGGTAATGGACTGGTTGAATCTTCCAACAAAAGTCTCATTAATATCATTAAGAAATTATTGGAAGAAAACAAGAAAAATTGGCATAAGAAACTTACAAATGCACTGTGGGCAGACAGACTTACTACCAAAAAATCAATTCAGACCAGTCCTTATGAATTATTTTATGGTATGGATGCGATATTTCCATCATATTTAGGAGTTCTTGTAATGAAGTTGCTTCAAGAAGCTCAAGTAGAACCAAATGAAATTCAAAGAAGAATAAATCAAACAATCAATTTGCAGCAAACCAGAGAAGAAGTTTACCAAAGATTCCAAGTATTGCAGGAGAAACTAAAGAAGATGTTTGACAAAAGGACCAAGGCAGAGGATTTCCACTTGGAAGATAAATTTTTGAGATGGGATTCCAGAAGAGAGGATAAGGGAAAACATGGTAAGTTTGACTTCTTATGGAAAGGACCTTACATCATTCATGCTTTACAGGGAAATAATACATATTTTCTGAAAAATTTGGATGGTTCAGAAATTGAGGAAGGACCAGTAAATGGTCGAATGTTAAAGCATTAATTTGATCCTATCTATTAGGATATTCTTATTTTTGACATGTACATACTATATCCTTTGTAATGTATTAGTTTTGATTGGATGGTAACTTGCTGGAGTTGAAGCCCGAAGTGAAGGCCCTAAGCTTCAGAAATTTTACTATCATACATACAATAAAGCAACAAGAAGAATAAGATTTCATGGTTCAGTTAAAGGCATTTTTGAGGCATCTGACCTGCGGTTCTTGACTTTTCACCAGGAAAAGCCATCCCCAAGTGGAGCCAGTGTTAGACTCCTATACCAATAGGTGTCATATTTCATGATTGACTTGATGAAATATGCAATATGTTCATACCTTTTCTTGTTGCAAAGGTTTTCCATATAGTTAAAAAATAAAAAAATTTAAAAAATGTAAAGAGGGTATACCCTAAAAGAAAAATCAAAGGGTAAAAAAATAAAAATCGCCAAAAAAGTGAAAGAAAAGGAACCCCACCAAAATAAAGGCCAAGGAAAGTGTGCAAGTCTAAATGCCACTAATTTTTACTCTTTTGTAATAAATGAAATTGTGTGCAACTTGTATTCTATGCCACAATTTATGAATAGTCAAACAGTTCAAGCTTGGCTAGTTCATCTTTCAATTTTATGTTTTAGAGATAGAGAATAAAATCTGACCAAACTGTTTAATCTTGGCAGATAAGTAGATAGGTAGAGTGAATAAAAGGAGCTCAATAGTTTAATCCGAGCCCTTGGATGTAATCAGGTTAGAACTAGATAGATTTTCAAATGTAAAAGAAAAAGTGTGATAAGGGTTTTCCAGTCTAAGTGCACCCTAATAAAGAAGAAAAAATGGTAGAGTAAAGTAGGTAGGGTAGGTAGATGATGCTGCTGAATTACATGTGATGAATGATGGTTTTAGATGTGTTGAATCTTTTATTTTCATCACAAGTGCAAAGGAAGACCATACATTGGAAGAATTTCAAGTAAGGCAAAGTCAAATTATTAACTTCCCTTCTCATTTTTCCCTAAACATTTCACTAATTTCCCCTAAGTGCTAAGGTATTTGAAAATTAGAGGGGCTCAATGCATTTCCTTGATTTTTGGAGGGACCGGACCCTCGGCCCAATGATTGGAAAAACCTAAGTACTTAAAAATCATTCATCATGACATTCATTTATTTCTAAAAAATATTTTCCTAAGTAAAATCTCATTTTACTTAGGAAAATCATGCAATATTCGATAAAAAACCCATTTCATACAAGCATAAGTTAAATACATTATCCTAATGTTTTACACTTAGCGCTTTAGCTCATTTGTCATATTAATTTCTAATTTATTATTTAAATCCCTATAAGAATGACCTTCTCCTATTATATACAACTCCTTATTTATAAAATACCCAAAAACCCATTTATTATAATTTTAGTCAAAGTATTTAATCCCCATATGTTTGAATAAAACACCCCCATTATACTCCCTTTGGATAAAATGTATCTTTATATTATTCCCACCCCTATGGTAAGTAAATCGCTTTGATTTAATTACTGTATAATAAAAATATATCATAAAACCTTTAAACATATTGTATATGTGTTTAAAAACAAAAAATAAACCGAAGTTTAGTTTAAACCAAACTTCAAAATAACCCATCTCTTTGTTGCCCGACTCCCTAACCTAAGGTTAAAACCCTTACCTGAGTTAAAATCCCGACATATATCTTAAACCCCAATTATTAACTCTGGTAAAAATCCTTTGGAAATCCTTCCCGATCACTTTTCCGCATTATAAATAGGAATTAATTAATCCTCACGATTAATTAATAGCCTAACTCACCAATCCAATTCCCCCCGATGAGATTAATTAACGTTTAATTGCGTCGGGCTCTCCATATTAAATTCCCGTCACCTTAACGCCCCGACCACCGTTCGATCAACCAATATGAGATCAACGTCTATTATCTATATCGCTAGCCATCCGCGTCCGAATGATAACGCACGATGGCCAAGCGGTTTTTTGGACCGTACAAATCCACGCGTCGTTTATCGTATGGAATCGCTGCCCATCCGCCCAAAACCGCCTTGTCCCAAAAGCAGTGCGATGGAAACCGCTTACCGCCTGTCTTTCCCGTGAATATCCCCCCGTACTTGTTGACGTCATCAATCAAAAACCCACCAACCTATTGACTTTGCGAATAAAACAAACAGACCATGTCATTTTCATCATCCTATGTAGTAATCAGTCTCCTGGGCAACCAATTTCAAATTTAACTGTCAAAGTGTGCCAACTGCTACCTCGCTAAAGAAATTTGCAGTCAAGTAATCCAGGGTTTATCCACCGTAGCCAGCACCTATTTAACCACTGTTCATTTCCCGTAAATAGGCATTTACCCAATTTCCTGCTAAACTCTGTAAAAAATCCTGGTTTTGGTTTTAATTCCACATTGAAGATTGAAAAGAAGTTCAATTGGATCTTTTTTATTCCCAGAACTGCAATTATTGTCCCTGTTTTTTACAAAAACCCCGAATTCATTTCTGAATTCACAAGAACCAGAAATGGAGGTTCCCATAGCTCTAAATGTCGCACCCTTGAATGCACCTCACAGAGACTTAGATTATTTTCCTTTAGTTGACAGAGATTTTCAAATTAAGGACCTGGTTCTTAGTGAAATTCCTCTTAGAATTTTTTGCTACTGCAGAGACAATTACTTAAAAGGTTTTGATATTTTTGGATTATGGGAATCTAATATTCCCATGTACCTTCTCCCCTCAGTCCACATTTTCCCTGAGATAATCCATTATTTTCATGCAAACTATGATCCCAATTTAAGAGCAGTTTTGTCCCCGAGTCAGACTATTCTTTTTCCCATAACTGCTCAGTCTATCAACGAGATGTTGCAATTTCAACCTGGTCAACCCCTCACTCCCCTGTCTATGGGAGAATTACTTGAGAAATCTACCAAATTATCCCATGAAGAGTTAAGTCGTCTTTTCCAGACCTTTATGTTGCCAGAGCATCAGCCCAAAGGCCCTTCCCCCTAATGGTTATAATTTTTTCACTAAAGAGGGCAGAATTATTCTGAATATGATATCCTTTATAATGGGTTTCAATACTAGTGAGTATGTTGACCAATTAACCCTAGTATTGTTGTCTATTTTCACCCCTAGACAGCCCCCTGCTGTCAAGTATGACTTTCCATCCTACATTGCAGACAAAATCCATGATCGGTTCATGAGATTAGAGAACGAGAGAGTGTTCAAGTATTCTTATGTTATTTATCATCTCATGCTTTATTACCAATCAGAAATTTTCCCTTTTCATGTTAAAAATCTTGATGCTAAAGGAAATCCTAGGTCTGTGATATTTTGGTCTGTCATCACTCATAATTCCCCTGATTCTCCTTATTCCTATAATGCGTTTATTGATATTTTTCTACACCCAGCAACCACCTTGTTGACAGGAGTCTCTCCTCCCAGGCTTAGTAATGAAATCAAGAAAATTCTTCAGCTTTCAAAACAATACCGGATAGGTGACTGGTACCTATACCAGAATCACACAGAAATCAGAGTTTATGGGTGTGATTTATGCCCATTCAAGTTGCCCAAGTATGTCCCAATGAGACTTTTTGCATTAGAGTATTTTAGGCAGATGATCAACTCAGATATAGTACATTTTTGTAATGCAAAGAAAAAGGCTCAACTCAGGATTAAAAGCCAGCTAGGTCCCTTTTTTTGTAACTCTAGAGATGCTGGTAAGGAAGCTGAAAAGATATTAGAAGATTATATTAAATTACAAAAAAAAATTCTATTGGGTACCTTATGACCCAAATAACTTTATTTGTGACAGAAGAATGAAAAATAAACTATCACCATACATTCATCAAAGAATCCCAGAAATTGAACAATATGCCAATATGGATGAATGGATGGAAGGAACATTGGTAGAACAGGATAGTGAGCAGGTCAATGTTGAAAATGTAATGAAAGACCTTGAAAATATACTTGACCTAGACTCTTTTGGATAGGTACAGATACCAGGTATTGGTCCTTCTTTTGCTGGGACTTCTCAACAAAATCTGCAGGAAATCAGTGCATTAGCTACAGTGGCATCTAAAGGAAAGGAGAAAGAGGTGGATATATAGGTTACAGAAAAATTTACAATGACAGAACAGCCTCAGACTTCTAAAGAACAGATTCAAGTATAGGTTTCCCCTACTCAGACCAAGGTAGCAGAAGTAACAATCTTACAGACTCCTCTGAATGTAGAAAAAGGCAAGAAGAGAGATGCTAAAGCACCTACTCCTGTCACTGGATCTTCTGGACAGCCTAATGTTAAAAGAAAAAAATTGAACCCTCTTCCAGAAGTGGAATCTGTTCATGAAATCCTTGATAGTCAAGAGGAAGAACAATTGGGTAGTCAACAAACAGGTGCAAACAGTGGGACATCCACTACTTTACAGAAAAAAGAGCTACAAAGGCAGCAAGGTGCAGAAGTGTCATCTTTCAAACCACCATTGAAATATGTCTTGGACATTAAAGAATATTCATAAATATCAAGGCTAGGAATGATCCTCTCAGACTCCAAGTTTACAATCAATGTTTAAAAATGGCTCCTAAGAATCAACAAAGGTTGATGTCATCTTTTGACATCCAGCAGGGAAAAATGCTAATGAGTCACTTCAAACCCAAAGTGCAGCAACCTTAGACAACTGCAGATTACATCAAGAATAATTTTGAAGTATTAGCAAATGATATTCATCCTTTAGATCAAATTGAGTTACATAAACAGACAGGTGAGGTGATTTATTCTACTCTGACAGATAAATCAATGATGACTCAGAAATTGCAGGATTCTTTGGAGAATACAAATGCTCAATTAAGCCTTGAAAAAGCCTCTTCTCAGGCTAAAGACAACAGGATTAAAACTTTGGAGGAAATTATCATTGGATTGGGACATAATCCTAAAGATGTCAAGGGAATAGAAGCATTAATCAAGAAGAAAGATGATGATATTGCAGCTTTGAGAAAACAATTAAAGCTACCAGCCTCAAGACATCCTCAGACAGCTGAAATTATAAAACAAAATTCTGAAGAAGAATTAATGGACTTGCTCTTAAAACTGAATGAGAAAATTAATGAAACAAAGAAAGAGCTTGAAAAGGCATTGAAAGATAAGCAGCCTAATGTTCCAGCATCTACACTAGAGGTAATTGCAGGTACTACAACAACAGGTCAACCAACAGAATTTCCACAAGTGCATACTTCCAATTTGAGTCCAGAAGAATTAACAAAATCAATGGATGAAATGAAACTCCAAATGACAGAGCTACAGAGAACAAAGGTGCAACTTACCTCTTTGGAACAAAAATATGACCTCTCAAAAATGAGTGTTGCAGAAAAAACAAGAGAGGTCAACAGATTAGAAAAGTTGGTCCATAAATTAGAAAATGATCTCACATTGGAGAAGCCTTTAAAGGAAATAAATGAAATTCTTTGGGACAACATCATCCAATCAATAAAAGATGTCTAGCCCTCAATTCAAATAATGCAGGAACAAAATGATTTAGTCAAATTGGCTATAGAAGAAGTCCTAAGAGCAAGAGAAGAATTGGGAGACAGGCTTGAACAAGCCAATGAACTCATTCATTTTCTAAATACTCAGAACAAGTAGCAACTTGAAGAATTTGGCATTCAAGACAGGACAGGCACAATTTTGGAAGTAAAGAGAGTTTTTACCAATATAACTCTGATGCAGAATTTGGAACGAAGATGCTCAAACATGCAAGAAGAAATCACTGCCTTCAGAAAAATATTTGATACTTTGTTGAATAAAGGATTGCTTAGTCCTTTTGTTTCAGAGGATAAATTGATGGACCTCGAAATTTATGTTGAGAAATTGGACAAGTATGCTGACACTCAAGCCAGTGCCTCAACTAGTTCATCAACAACAACGTTGCCTACAGGAAAAAAACTTCATGATAGAGTAGAAAATTTGTTTTATCTTGAGCATGAAGTAAAACATTTGTTCCATGTTCAACCTACTTTCTTTAGGTATACAGAGACTGATGAAACTCTCAGAAAGCTGCAAAGGACCAGGATTCCGGAAGATAAATGGTGGGAAGAACTGTTAGAACTTTTGTAAAGATTATCCTTACTTGAATTTTTGATTATGTACTACAGTCAGTCATGGTAAGAAGGATAAAAGGATGAATAAAGGTAAAAGTGTATCAGAGCAGTCAAAGAGTATCAGTTAAATGGAGCAGCCAACACAGAGTTACTAAAAATGACAGCAATGAGCCAAAGCATAGGGCCTGCCTCTAGCACATTCTCAAAAGAAGGAAACAACACAACATCAATTATCATTTTTTCTTATCTACAAGACCATCTGTCTCTATTTTATTGTAATTCACTTATGAGTCATCGTAGATAATATCTCAAGTTGTTATGAGATATTTTTTGTAAATTTTTGTATAAATACTCCCTCAATCGGAGTATTTAGGGTGGATTTTTTAGACTTTGCTGTAACATTGAATATTTGGAATAAAGTGCTATTGGAGAATTTTTTTGTGGCCAAGCTGGATGATGAATTGAAGCGAAAGAATTTTTACAGGATTCATGTGTCAGACTA